>DWMZ01005433.1:0-10949 GCA_018249855.1 Eueides tales michaeli | reverse complement strand
ATGAAGATAGGAAATATGTTATTCCAGCATTCTTGTATAAATACGACTTTCATTTAGTTGGGCGGCTGGTTATTACCTAACTTTTATCTGATTAGAAACTAAGCATCTCGACCATAACATTTAATGGTTACTGTATGAGTCGTTATAGTTTCTTCAATCTATAGATATTTTCGTATTACCTACAGTACCATTAAAATCTTATATAGTTACCGTTTTATTCGTTAATTTAATTTAAGTGCACTTTTACGATACTAGCAATAATAATGTTCAATTTCAGTTTTACATTACACATTGATATAAAATGTAATATTAATTTAATACTAACTTTAGCTATGTCAAAAAGGCAGATCTTAAAAGTACATAAAACTTCTGAAACCATTTAAAATATTTTAAAGACGATATTTGAAATCGTGAAGTTTTTCTAATATGATTGTACCTCATCAGACATAATTTCTTAGCTGTTTATTGCAGGTAAATTCACCAACTCCCCGAAGAAATTGCTTTTTAATCAAATAAAATTCACTTACCCTCGAAGTGGGGAGCAAGCTACGTGAGACGAGATACGGGTTAGAGCCGGCTCGAGCGGTAACCGCTCCGTTCAACCCTGGGACTACAACTGATGCTGAAACGCTGAAACTTCCCTCGAGCGCGTCATCACTCACCCCCATCTGAGCTAGCCAATGACTGCGAGCCGTTTCTACCGAAACCTTCCGGTTGTAGCCGATTGTCAACGAGTGCCTAGGGTGGCGATTGGATCTTTTAATCTGAAACGTAAATGCATACAAAAAGAAAATAAGTGAGCTGTAAGCTTCCGTGCTCGGGATGTAGGCCGTAGCCGTAGCGAGCTCGCGCAACAGGTACAGCTACGAGCTGGCTACGAATCCTTACGTTATTTTAACATATGATTTAAAGGCACATTTATTAATTCTCTAAGATCATTAAGATAAAAGTATAGTAGTAGTAACATACTTTTATCTAGAAAAAAACGTGCTATATGTTAATGTTTTTTCTTGTCTATAAAAGTCACGGAAAAAATGAATAATAAACTTATTGAAAAAATTTATGATAACTATTTTTTTGGTCATATTATTAGCCAAACATATGTAGATCGTTGAAATCATAATTTTAAGTATAATATTTATTCGGACAGCGCCAACTCATTTGTGGAAACAAATATTACAATGAATATATTGCAGTGATAAAATTTTATTTTAGCATTAAAATAAATTGAAACAGTCCCATAATCCTCTTTGATTACGTGTACCGCAAAATACGTATTGTGTGTAATTGAAATCCCTTCAAATGGATTGTTTGGTAGAGTGCGACGTGTGCCCTATTAGATTACTTGTTTAATTCTTGACCAGTGGCGGCGCAGCAGGCTTGGGTGGCGCTCGTAATCTAAGTTGTAAACTAAATCTTGGGGCCCGTCTCACATATCCCCTATAAGCCTGGCTTGCTTGCTATTTGAATGTTCCTCGAACGACCACGAATTAGTATGCGCGCTTCATTCGGCCCAACGCCCCAATGGGTCGAAAGCACCTATTCTCTTTATGAATACTATAGCGTCATTTATATATTTTATAAAATAATATTGGTTTATGCATCTATTATTCATATGTTTGATAAATATTTATGAACAGACTCAGCCTATTTTTCTTTTGTTTACCTCCATAATATATTTATAGGTAGAGTTATAAGAATGATGAATGTACCATGAAGGACCTCTAACAGATTATTGCTACATCGTTAAAAATATATGAAGCTATAAGAGGAGTAGATTTTATTGTTATACATTTATTACGCACCTTATTACGTAAAAGAATATAAACTCTATTTTATACTCCAACTTAAAATGGACATAACTATCTTAGTTGATTATTAATTATCATATTTAATATTTAAAAGTCTAACTAATAATACTCGTACATTAAAACATTTGGAACATTAAAAACTATTTAATTTTATTTTAGAAAACAGGATTTCTTCTTTTTACTGTTAATAGACATAAAGCTAATCATATGATTAACTGTGTTTTACAGATGTATAATTTAGAGCACTTAGAAAATAGACCCCGAGCGTGGTTCAATTTGTAAGCGGGATCTTGGGATATGTTCATTTTGCGTATTACAGAACTAGCGCAGAATTATTCCAGCGGACGCCTGAATAATGTAAATATGGATTCAGATAAGAAAATTTGAGCAAATATATATGAAACAGATATTATTCGAAATCAGGAAATATTAATACAGCAGATTTTTTTGTATCTTTTGTTTATATTAAAAAAAACATTGAGGAGCTAATAGAAAATATATTTATTTTTTATTTAAATTCTAAGTAGAGCAACTTGCAAGTTAGCTAAATAGATGAACGCTATTGCATTAGATTAGTGAAAATAAATTTAAACATTGACGCGGGTTGCAAGCAATTTAAAAATCAGTCCCGAAGGCGTTACTTGCGTTGTCTATATTATGCGGGAAAAGTATGGCTGGTTCGACGTAAGTTGTCGTCGGAGTAAGAAGTTTACAGCGTAAATAGACAAGACATTAATATAAAAAAGTAAATTTCAAATGTTATTTTAATTCTTAAAGAATCATAAAATAATAAGTCTGAAAAAAAATCATGACATGATAAATAATAAAAAAATATATATTCAACATACACTGACAAGTAATATTTAATTATTTTTAATTAATTTGCTATAGTAATATTATTAATTGCTATAGTAATAATTGTATTTTTTGTAATGGTACACACGAAACGAATTTTGTGTTAATATTAAACTCTTTTCTTTTAAGTGATGTTGTAATGTTGTTATAAATAAATATTACCGTAAATGTACGCTAATTATAATATATTAGCTATTTTAGATTTTGTAATTGCATAATTTACATGTAATGTATAAAATATATTATTGCACAAAGCTACAACTATTCACTATAACATTACATAAATATAAAGATAACAAGTGTCTCAATGGGCGCGGAGTGTCCACTACACTAAATTCGCAGGTTCTCTACCTACCCTGCTATGATCGTGATATAGCGTGAAGATGAAGATCGAACAAACAAATTAAATGCTATTAGTATTTACTTCCAAAGCTAATTATAGTTATTTAGGGTAAATAAAAAAAAGAGCAATTGTTGAGTGTCTTGCCGGCTGGTCTCAGTAGAGCTATCTTTTGACCTGTTGGTAGCTTTCTATAAGACTGGTTCTACATTTCTTTACAACAGCTTGTAAAACCGTTTATAATGGCCTAATTTAATATATTTTATATTTTAATAATGACTTCTAACTTTTAATTGTTTCGCTGAGATATTATTATTTCTAATTCTAAAAACACTATAATCACTGTTAGAATCGCTGTCACTGGTACATCTAATATTATATAGAAATAAGAATTCTGTCGTTTTGAAAGTCTTTAATAGTCACCTAGCAGAGTGGCCGGGGGGCGCGAAGTAGACTTGATTGGAAACCCTATTCCATATTTATTATGGGCCTATTTTGTCAAGTTTATTGGCGCGCTCGTCGAGATATATAACCAGTTATTAGATAACTTTTGAGCTTATGTGGTTAAAATATAAATCCATCTCTAATATTCAGAACGAAAAATAAATAAATTTAGTACATATAGAAATTATACACAGACATTTTTGTTCTTTTTATTTAGCTTATAATACCTATACTGTCAAAAATGTATTAATTCTTAAACAAACAAAGCTTTTTTCGCCTATTCACTTACTTTATTGGTTAATGATATTTTTATAGCAGTGTATTTTTCTGTATTGTGTTTATGTAAACCACATACGTCGTTATTTTATTATATTTACTTTCATGTAAAAAGCACATGATGGCCACGATATTTTCAAACGTAGGTTTGTGCAAACACTTAATACGAGGTCGAAAGTCTATCAACGGGCGAGCAGTACGCGGAGACAGTACGCTCTTCGTGCCTCGTTTACTATTATTGCACCATTAGAATCGGCTGGCTTTGCTGGGATTGAAAAACATTTAAGAGATTCAATTACAAATAATAGGAGATGAAACCATGTTTACTTAATTTAAATGAATTGAAAATTAAAACTAAAAAAATGTGACCTTATGAAAATATTATTCATACTCGTATATATTAAGTAAGCAGTACTGCTGATTGATAGAGTTACATTAAATATATATTTTAATTGTAAAGAAGAACTCATACTATACTTAATAAATATTTTTCTCATATTTTTACATAGTGCCAGTTAATTAATTGGTAAATAATTGTGGTCGTTATGTACTCACATTTGGTTATCTCATAATATAATAAAAACCCAAAAAGTGACTACCTCATTCTGGCTAAGCGCTTGTAACCCTTAAACTACTTATCTGATTTTTTATAAAACAAAGCTAAGAACCGACGTGATGAACAAAGCTTTCGTTAGAAAAACGTACTCAAATCGATTTATTAATTCTGGAGCTACAGACAAACAAGTCAAACTTATAAATTGAACGCAAAAAGAGGGGTGATATAACCCCCTTTTTTGCGTTGGTGGTTAAGAATAAAAAGGGACTTAAAATAATTATAAAGATTCGTTATAAATAACTATAAAAATATTGATGTCTGTGTAATAACAGTTTAAATATATTAGTCGTTATAAAATACATTTTTATAAATTTAAAATGTAAATAACATTTTAGAAAATGTATAGTTACATTTTTTTTTTGTTACGGAAGAAATGATTTAAATTGTATTGCTTTTGATTCAAATTGAGTAGGAGTGAAGTTAAAAGAAATATAATTTCTTTTTAAAAGTTAATACAAAGATTTAAATATTACATTATAGTTTTTTAAATTTTATCAGGAATATACAAATAAAAATAAAAATCTTCAAGTAGTCTCTATCAAAGTAAAGTGCAGTGGGACGACAAAACGGTGCCGAACACGCCCGGAAGCGCCGTTAAAGGCATTATTATCCGGACGGTCGCGCTGCAAATAAATCGTCTGCCGAGCGGCCGCTCTTTCGATTATCCTCAAATCTTCATTACACCGACATATGCTCTCGCCTTATAGCTCTCAAGCTTACTTTGCTTTGTTTTTTATTCGTGAAACGTTCTCATTCTGTATTTACATATTTTTTTAAGGATAAGTTATGATTATTTGCAATTATTATTCACAATAATCAAATTATTATCCGACTTTTGAGAGAAAGAAAAAAAGTACCTAGAATTTGTAACTTTAAAACATCATAAGTTCTTTAAAATCTTATTAGTTACTTTAATATTGGTCCCATGTTACAGTTTGAACGTTGAAAAGAAATTTTGCCAATATTGGGTATATGAATCACGGAAACTTCTGTTGCGTACGAAACTTTTAATGAAATACAGTCGATGATGTTGTTTAAAAAAATATATACGTACTTGGTATTACCCCAAAATATGGCTTCTTAATTAATGTTCAGTTTAGTTAAATATTTATCAATTTTAATATTTACATATAATAATTACATATATATTCACATAATTACGTACGTAAAACGAGAATAATATAAACATTACAGTAGGTATTTATTGACCAAAGTACACCTAGAGCTGCAGTTTAGATTGTAGCAACGAGGGAAAACTATTTAGGACTGTGTAGAACTTGAGGTCGTAGTTAGTGCGACGTAGTTAGTTTTATTCAAATGGAGGCAAAAGCTTGTGACAACCGCGCCCACCGGATATTGATTTACTGAGGCCAATGGAGCTCGGTTCCGTTGCAGCCTCTGATACACCACATAAGCTTTGTGCCGCGTTGTGGGTAATTAATTTTCACGAGGTCGACGCTAATATGATCACGTGCTGTACTTAAAATATTCAATTATATGTCGCTATCATGGTCTTGAGCTACATATATTTTTATTAATTTTTATATATTTTTATTAAATATAACAGTACAATTTGATATTATTGTCTACATAAATATATTTAGGGCATTAAAGTATAGATTTACAGTGATTAGAAAAAACATGATAAATAATAAGTATAGAAAACACAATATTTGGGTTGTTCCTGTAAGATAAATGCAGGTATACCAAAGTTAAAAAATGTATTTCATAGATAAAAAGACAAGGAGCTATTCTACAATATTAAAACATAACAATATATGCCATTAAAAATAAACATCATCGTGGCACAAGTAAAATATATTCGAGTGTCGATGATTGTAGGCTTATTATCGGAGGAATCTTTTATAGATATTTACACAAAACTTTTACCCTGGCTTGCTCAGATAAGATAGCTGTTGAGCTGACATACCGTATGAGCATTAATGAGATAGATAAAGACTTCAAGTTTTTGCGTATACTCAACAGGTATGACCATGCATCTTCACATATTTATACAAAATAGGAGTAAATGCTATTTATTCATTATAGTCATTTCAGGTTCCATTACAATTAATAAAAATCTGAAATATAGAAATTTAGTTTCATACTACATAAGTCCATATGCATATATGTAAACTTAAGTTTGTAAACATAACTTCCCTAGAATGATCATTGACGCTAATTAAATACAAAAACAGCTTAATTTCGGTAGAAAAGATAAAACCTTTCTATCACCTGACACCTACTCTTAAAAATTTAAAGTCTCAAATCCACCATACCAGAGGACAAGATACAATAAGCTCATTCTGCAAGAATCCAGAGAAGTACGCGAGGCAATTAAGAATTCGTTGGCGGTAGTTTGATATAATAATTAATGTAACTGACAGACGGATTCCATCTACCTACCCATGACCACGAATTACTACAAAGGGTTCGAAACATCGGGTTTTCAAAAATGTATAGAAATCAATATATGCGATCAATCTGGTTACATTTGTTTCATTTAAAAAGTATGTATTCATAGTTGGTAAATTTAATGATAATAAATTATATTATTATAATCTAAATCTAATTGCTAACCACATGTAGAATGCTATAATAAGCAAATGAATTAGTGTAATGCTTCCTAAACGTTTGATATGGTATGAATAACATCAGAGGGTGATACGAATGGATGAGCCGCGCGGGACACCAACGGTGGTATCGCCGTTATACCTTATAAATATGTGGAGGTGGTACTTTATGAATTTTAATATTTCATTTAGAGCATCTCAGTAAGCTATGAAAGTCTAAAGAGGATAGAAAATGTTTTCTTAAATTCAAATTATAAATTCTATAATCATTCGCTTCATATTAACTCCTTATTAGTAAGAAGTCATATCGAAAGTCAATTGTAATGTATTTTATTAAAAATAGATAGTACATTTTCATCTAAAAGTAATACATATTTACATTAATTTTATTCGAACGTTGTAACTGCAGTAAGATGCATTTTTATAATATCAAAACGTTTTTCCTCTTTTGTAGCAGAGCAGTTTATCAGTGGGAATCGGGTCGGACGGGGACTGGGCGCGATTCTCTCACTCGAGAGATCACCTGAAAGTGTACCACTTAATAACTCACATCCTCTCCCGGTTCACTGGGCATTCGTTGGATCGTCACATATCTCTAAATATGAGCGGCGGAGCGTGGCACGCTACAGCGCTCGGATTAAGCGCATGCCATTGCTCATGTTTAGCAAACAAACAAATTATTATTACGTTATTTTAAATCTAACTGATATTTTGAAAGGAAACAAATAGTTACTTTAAAATTAATATTACGAATAAGTATTGGTAGTTATAGTAGGTAATATATTAAATTAATTGGACACAATGCTACGGGCTGCCTTTGTAAATTGAAGGCATATAGTAATTATCAGGTCTACATAATAGTGGTCTAAGTGCTTTGAAAATTTGACAACTATCTAAATTTTTTAATGACTAAGGTCGATAAATTACTAAATTAACATTTTTTATAACATAAAATAAATAAACGTTGCAGGAATCTGTGAAATATTTTCAAATACGTTGAGATTGTGCCTACACAATGTTTTCTTAACAAGAATAAACTACGTGGAACTATTGGAGAGTTTAATAATATTCATTGGGTTCTGGCAATTTTACGGACCAGCGACGACGCGTCTTTGATCAGCTTCTACTAGCTCGAGAAGTCAAATTGACGAAGCAGCTATAGCTTAACAAATCCTCAGAGCTGCTGGCTACGTATCCCATCTAATGTTCTTTATACTTTATATTTTTCATAAAATTATTAGAAGAAATTGTGACATGGGAAATTGGAAATATGCTACACAATTTTTCTGATAACATTTTACCTTTGTCACTTTGTCACTACCCTGTTTTTATGTAATTTTTTATTGCACACACTCCTAACTCAATTATTCACCCCAAATTTATTAATATAAAAACGCGTATGTATGATTATCGAATTGCTCTCCCAAAGCAACTTTTCTAAAATATATAAACTAATTATGTATCAATAAAATCCGATCTGAAGATGGCTTCAGAGAATTTATTTGGTTTAGTTTAGTAGGTATTTATTTAATTTAGTAATCTAATTTTACTATCTTACGTTTTACTTAATATATATATATATATATATATATATATATATATATATATATATATATATATATATATATATATATATATATCAGCATAAATAAGGGTTTATGTTAAAATCACTTCCTCACTCTCTCTTTAAGACTTTAAAATGGCAGGTTAAACAGAGGTAACTTAGGAATCTAGTGTTAAGACACTCGGTTCCGTACCCCACTTTCCGCCGAGTGTTGTGATATTGTGTGTTGAGTGGCCGAGCTCAACGGCGCGCCTTGCCTTGTTACCAGAGTGAAGAAATAAAAACATTTAATATTTATTTTAATAATATTAAATATTTCATATCCTCTATTGGCGATCGAACCCACAATCTGTCGCGTTTAAAGTCATATGCCTGGGCCTCGCGCCACGATAGGGTTCAAAAATAAATATTCTATTTCTTTTATATTTCCATCAACTCATTGTCATTTTTATCCTCTTTTATACGCAATTCATATAGAAAAAAGTAATATTTTATCAAATCAAATAAATCTAAATGCTGTTTTTCTTATTTTCCCAAAAAGCAAAGAAAACATTGTTGATTAGACAGCTTGATGAACACTTACCTTTCAATGACTTACAAAACAATAAGAAAACCAATTGCTTTTCCACGTCAATCGTACTTTAAGAGTATTCATTGGGCACTTACTAATAGTGATATTAGTTTCTATTAAGAGTTTGGATATTAACACAAAATCTTTTTAACAACACAATGTGATTTTGCTAATATTCACTGTGGTTATTTTTTTATTACGTGTGTAATAGGTGGCTAACAATACGCGTGTGCGCTTGTCATGGGTAGTAGGGGCGATGTTGTCGCGCCCTTCCGGTGCGCGGGCGCAGCTGAAGCGCCCACCGTGACTGTATGTAGGTACCATGCTCTGATAAATGGTCATTTTAATACAAGTTTTTGATACGGTTACTATTTTGATGAATTTGATGTTTAATCATTGAAAATACATATATTTATTGTAATTATTTCTTCGTATATATTCTTATTGTGAAACGTATGTAAACTTTTGCTTTTTTTTCCAAAAAAGAATGTTAGATATAATATAAATAATATATTGTTGTAATAATAATAGAGCCACTGTATTCATTATGAAATATAAAATTAAAAGGTTCATTTTATAAACTAATTAGTAGGTACTACATGCTGGAGCGGCTTTTATGATGCAATTAATGGATACAGTTTAAGTGTTGGGAAAAACAAACGGGGTATTAATTTAATAGTGACATGCTAATGGAGGCCAGCCACCTGAGCTTTTGCTTTAAAATGTTTTTATTATAAAATTTACTGATACAGGAAAATGCCTATATACTGAAAAAGCATTTCATTTTTAAACCTTTTAATGGAAGTTTTAAGAATTATGTTTATTGTAGATAGCCAATGCTTTAAATAGATAGTAAACATTGCGGTTTGATGGTATACACTCTACATCGTACTCAGCAAAAAAATAACAAAAAAATATATATTATTAAGTAATACTTACTTCATATCGATGTTTATATTTAAAGTTTAATAAATATCAAAACTGGTCTACCTGAAGTAGAAATATAGGGTAAAACGTGGACAGTCTACGCAGTGGGAGACTGTCTCAATTTTGATTATATTATGTTAGAGACATTAGTGGTGGTGCTTTACTAAAATTTTAAGGATGCTTCTTACAGACTTAAGTGCCATAAAGACTTCAGCCTTCGTCCTTGAGAGGGAACTAGCAAAAAAGAAATCGACGGACATTATATTGGTCAGTAATGCTTATTGAATATTTTTATAACTGGATATTATATTTCCTGCTTATTCCTTGCATGTATTATAGTATCGGCATTAAGAAGGGTAGTATCTCTAATTAATTTTGCGGATTTTTGTCTTCGCTCCACAATTCTAAATTCTTCCACAAGTAATGATAGTCATTTATTTTGATGTTATTTAAATTTCATTGTCACTTTATATTTGCATACAGTTTCTAGTAAAAAAGTAAATAATAGGTTCGGACGGTACTTAGTATTTATTTCTTGACCTTCCTTATATTAAATTGAGGTTTTTACTTTGCAAAAAACTAAAATAATATATATTTTTTACATGTTTAAAGCATATAAATTGGTAATTTTTTTATAGATTTAGAGCTTAATAATAGATTGCAATTACTAAATAAGCGTTTATATTTACGCCCTTAAAAGTAGATTATGCGTGCATTTATCAAGGCATTAATAGTAATAATTATAATACATTTAATTGAAGTAGCTCTTAAGAATTAAGTAGTTACACTAACTAAAGGATTTAGTTATAAGTGATCACAAAAATAGCATTTTTGATAGATTAATTAAATTATATTAAATATATATTTTTTACGGAAATAATATATATAAAAAAATCTTAATAAAAATAATCACATTGCTATTTTAAGTGACATTATTTACAATATTATATAATGCGTTCATGGTCAAATTTT
>DWMZ01005432.1:0-10949 GCA_018249855.1 Eueides tales michaeli | reverse complement strand
ATGAACTAAATATTTTATCATCATCATTAAATTGTATGGTTTTTTGTTCATACCATTATTTATTGGAAGAAAGAAGATAAGGCAATATTTTTACAGAGTTTGAAGTTTCACATATATTTTACAAGAGTATGAAAGCTTGAGACTCGTAGACTCTTTCACGAATTATATGTAAAATACAGCAGCTATCGATTGCGGCTTATTTTTATATATTTTTTTTAATTATTTATTACATCTGTTATAACTATTATATTATCTTACAGATTAAAAAGAAAATTAAGCCCTACTATATTTTTAGAAATATGTTTCATAATATTATATTAATATAATATTTTTTATATTCATATAATAGGAGACCTTCGTAGCGCAGTGTGACAGTGTCTAATTGTCAACGCTATGATTGTAAGTTCAATTTCCAGTTAAGAAAATAAATTAATTTCATTTCTTTCTCTGGTGACAAGGCGCAGCGTTAAGCTCCGCCAAAAGATCTAATTGTATCAATTATATTTAGAGGGAACAGAAAGAATAGTGTACAACAGAGAATAGTGAACAAAGAATAGTGTGCGCAGCGACACATGCTGTGACTGTAACCGACAGGTTGTGGGTTCGATCCCCGCTCGAGGAAATGAAATATTTAATATTTTCAATTTAAATATTTAATGTTTTCATTTCTTCGCTCTGGTAACAAGGCAAAACGCGACGTTGAGTTCCGCCACTCAACGCGCAATGCCTTAAATTCGGCGGAAAGTGGGGAACGGAAGTGAAACGAAGTGTCTTAACACTAGGTTCCCAAGTTCCCTTTCCCTACCCTACCATGTGCGGGATACGTGAAGCTAAAAAAAAATGACACTAAGCAACCTATCCTGCCATGGGGGATAAAGTTTTAAAACATAATATATTTAATATTTATTCTATATATGATTTATGAACCAAAGTATTGTTTACATTAAGAAATAAACTACAGTTTTCAATTTATTACTGGATAAAAATAAACAGCCTTGCTCCGAGTTCCTCTGTATATCATGTTTCTTATATGATGTTACTAGGCGATGTTAATAAGGAAACACTTATACAAGTAGCTAAGTCTTAATGCCCAACTTAACCCGACAGTTGCGTGTTTGAAACTATCTTGGAAAAATATCTGTACTTCTAAAGTAATTGTAGATATTAGAATTTCTTTGTAAACAAAGAATTAAAATATTAAAAATAATAATTCAATTCAATTCAAAATATTCTTTATTCAAATAAAAAGACTAAAGTTACTAAATTTTAAAAACGTATAAAAATTTGGACGAAGCAGGATTTGAACCTGCGCCTCTTGAAACCCGTTCAAGCGCTCTGACCACTAAGCCATCCGTCACGCCTGGTCAGAGCGCTTGAACGGTTTTCAAGAGGCGCAGGTTCTAATCCTGCTTCGTCCAAATTTTTATACGTTTTTAAAATTTAGTATTTTTCTTTCCTAAGTGTGGAATAACACTTTAAAAATAGTAAAAATAGACTAAAGTTGCTAAAGCAAGCACTTTGGAATCATCACGAATATAAAATTACCATCGGCTCGGAATGCGGTTTTGCTGAGAAGAGCCGGCAAGAAATTCAACAGTTGCTCTTTTCAATATTGAATAATGTTACAATTTCATTGTTTAATACAATAGTGACTATCCTGCATGATTCTCAAATGATCTTAATTAAATACAATTTTATCATTCAAATATTCATTAGGACGGTGTTAAACTTCTCCAGTGGCAAATTCAAAATACACTGCGGAATACTATTAATGTTCGGTAAAATGAAGTTAAATTAACCTTTTTTAAAACTCACTGTATATTAATACGCGTAGTTTAATTTAAAAAGTACTGCGTAAGTAAGAAAAATTAAAAGTTATTAAGTAATAAGTACTAATGGGTGGCATGTACACAAAAAAAAATTAAAAACAACTGTTTTCATTTCCTTGCTCCGGTAAGAAGGTCCGCGGCGTTAAAATCCGCAACTCAACAAGTAATGTCTCATTAATTAGTTAGTGTGACAGAGTGTACACTAGATTCCCTGTTACGACCCGACGATATATGCAGCGTTAACGTAAAAAAGACTATGCTGTGACCTCAGATAAAAATTACAGTTTCCAATTGGTAAAAATATCCTACAATATACTTACGGTCATATTTTATTCATATTTCATAAAACGAATGGATTAGGATCAAGGTCGAAACGTTAAAACTGTTTTATTTATGTATATTTTTAGTTTTATAACTGTTGCAAATTTTAGCAATATGGCGTACTTGATTTCATACACGAAGTAATAATATAAATGTTTGAACTTTTTTTTCTTCGTCTCACGCTGTATACCGCAAATGCCAGGGTAGACAGAGGGAATCTGGGAACCCAGCTAGTGCTAACACACTCCGTTCCCCACAAAACACCGAAACGGCGGAACCCAACGCCGCGCTTTGCCCTATTACCAGAGCTAAGAAATGTAAACATTGATTATTTTACATGGAAACATAAAATATTTCATCTCCTCGAGTGCCAATAGAATGCACAACCTGTCATGTTGCTTATGCCCCTCAACTTACTATGGTTCTTTAAGTTATAATACACACAGCTACAGCTTTTGCCGCTTATCGTTAAGGAATACGTGCTTTGCTCATCGTAAAGTGTGCTTAAAGCTGAAATATGTGTTTGTTCAAGCGCGCCAATATTAGAAACTATTGCCAAATGAAAACCAAATGAAAACATATTACTGTTTAATGCTAAATTTAAAAAAGTATAAAAACGTTTAAGTGTGGAATAACACTTTAAACGTTTAAGTGTGGAATAACACTTTAAAAATAGTAAAAATATTACTGTTTTACATAATATATCTATCAGAGGCCTGTCGTGGCGCAGCGGCATAAGCGTGTGACTGTAACCGACAGGTTCTGAGTTCGATCCCCAGCCGAGGAAATGAAATATTTAATATTTTCAATTTAAATATTTAATGTTTCATTGCATCGCTCTAGTCACAAGGCAAAGTGCGACGTTGAGTTTCTCTACTCAACACGCAATGCCTCAAATTCGGTGGAAAGTAGGGAACGGAAGTGGAACGGGGTATCTTAACACTAGGTTCCCGGGTTCCCTCTGCCTACCCTGCCTTGTGCGGGATACAGCGTGAAACTAAAAAAAAAAACAATATATCTACAAAGGAAGGTTATCTATACAATAAAAAAAATATTAATAGTAAATTATTTTCAACATTTCCACCACAGGTCTAGCAATTACATGCTACCAATGCAACAGCCACAACGACTCCCGCTGCCTCATGGACAAGCTACCAGACTCACTGCGGCTGCCCTGCGGCCCAAAGGACACGATGTGCAGGAAAATATCCCAAGTTGTGGAGTTCGAGATGAACGGCATGCCGCCTGATAGCCGCGTTATCAGAGGCTGCGGATGGGACGAGACCAGCTATAAGGTAAATTATTACATTAGTCAGTAAAGGCCGTATCCTGCGTATGGTAGGATAGGGAACTTGGGAACCTTGTGGTAAGACACTCCCTTTCGTTCACTTGTTTCTGTCGAATTTGTGGATATAGACATTAAAACTTCAAATTAAACTTCAAATTATAGTCTATTTAGTTTGCATGGACTACAAATTACCTTTGGCTGTGTTATCTGTCACTCAGTTAGTAGTTAAAGGTAGATCTGGGAACCTAATGTTACACACTCTTTCCATTAAGAATTAGAATATTCGTTTCCTACTTTCCGGCGAATTATGAGGGCAGTGCATGTCAAATGGCGGCGTTTTGCCTCGTCACCAGAGCGGGGAAATGAAAATATTGAATATTTCAATTTCACGAGTGATAATCGAACCACGGTGAACCAAAGTCACGTTTACAATAAACTCTTGCGCCACTGTGCCACTAATGGCCTCTACAAGTAAATAATAAATAAACATAAACATAGTTTTTTTTAGCTTCACGCTGTATCCCGCATTTGGTAGGGTAGACAGAGGGAACATGGGAACCTAGTTTCCACTTTCCCCCGAATTTGAGGCATTGTGCGTTGAGTGGCGGAACTCAACGCCGCGTTATTGCCTTATTACCAATTAATTAAATAATAAATAGCTTTCTTTAATAGCAAAAATATGCGTATTTAGGCACAAATCATGAATTCTATATAAAAAAAGAATAAATAAACACTCTGAGTATTATATAAGCTCGTGTTGAATTCCCTTTCAAGTACATTCATACCGTACCATTGAACTGATTTTTATTCGATATCTGTATTTATTGATTCAATATTGTCGTGACTCTGTCACATAGCTTCGCCAAACGTTGGGCTAAAAATATCTCTAATTCACTTTTCATAATATTAAGGCACGAAAATAAAATTTTAGACAAAATTTTGTTCGAATCATATTGATTCAAATCAAGTTGTTTTTACTATTTTTAAAGTGTTATTCCACACTTAGGAAAGAAAAATACTAAATTTAAAAATAAAAATTTCGACGGAGCTTGGTGAGGACGGATGGCTTAGTGGTCAGAGCGCTTGAACGGTTTTCAAGAGGCGCAGGTTCAAATCCTGCTTCGTCCAAATTTTTATACGTTTTTAAATTTAGTATTTTTCAAATCAAGTTGATGAAGAATAACGTAGCTAGATTATAGTTAGTAGTTAAAATTTTCAAGCTTACGTATTTTTTCCTTATCAAAAAAAATTCTTAGCAAAAATATGTGACTCACAACTACACCGTAAATTTCTACACTATCACATACAATTTTTTTGAGCTTTACACTGTGGCGGGGTAGGCAGAGAGAACTTCGGAACCTGGTGTTAGGACACTCCGTTCCGTACTCCACTTTCCGCCTAAGCATTGCGTGTTGAGTGACAGTACACTACGCCCCGTGTATAATTAAAAAACATTAAATATTTAGTTTCCTCGAGTGGGGATCGAACCAACAACCAGTCGTTTATTAATTTACTAATTCAATACATTTCCAGGGTCGCTGCTACCAACGCTCCGGTTTCGGAGGTAGACAGGAAGTGTGCTCCTGTTTAGAAGACGGCTGCAATTCCGCCAGTGCTCCAGTAACAGCCACTGTCCTGATGCTCTTCACGTTTGCATTACTAAGGTTTTAAATAACCTGCCAATATGTGAATATTTCGTCTTTATGTAGCCTGTAGATAAAAAAAAACTTGTACTATATAGATTACTATTGTCACTGTAGTACTCAAACAGCGTTAACGTGTATAGAACTCGGTTTTTAAAGCCAATTTTAAGATATATTCACATATAAAGAAGAATATTTTATTTTACATATTTAATGTACTTTGTACTGAAACTTTTAGTTACCTTTAGACTATAAATATTTATTTGTAATGATGATCGTAAAGAAAAAAGGCTAGAAACCAAAGTTATTTTAGATGGCCATTCTAAAAAGTATTGTAGTGTTATAGAAACACTCGACGATACAAACATATAATATCTTATTTTAAAATTATATATAATTTTCCTTAAAATAAAATTATTCCTTTTATATAATATATGCCAAAAATCCCTTATATATTTTAATTTTATTGTAGAAAACTATTCAAAGATTACTATATATTTGTATATCGTAGTCGATTACACAGTCAAGATTGACACGTACAATTAGTACAAAACGCTTTAAACATTTCTATTAGTGTTATGAAAATGACTTAGCAATGATATGTAAATAGATGGTAATTTCACACTGCCTGAAGTAACTGTGGCCTTATTGACAAAATTACATACATACATACATACATACATACATATGTATATATATATATATATATATATATATATATATATATATATATATATATATATATATATATATATATATATATATATATATATATATATATATATATAAATACACACATATATATATATATATATATATATATATATATATATATATATATATATATATATATATATATATATATATATATATATATATATATATATATATATATATATATATTTCTACTCACTGAACAAGTGAATTGTTAAGAAATATCACAAATTTGACAGGTAACTAACCTAAAAATAATGTTTATTGAATCATACGAGTATTACAGTTTATCAATAAGTAAAAAGGAAACTATGAAGTATATGCTTATAGAAGCTTTTCAGCTTCAGCTTCACGCTGGATCCCGCACAAGGCAGAGTAAGCAGAGGGAGCTTGGGAACATAATGTTAAGACACTCCGTTCCATTATTTATATATTCCTTTGTTAATAAGGCCACTTCCTCTCCCTAGTTTTAAATGCTGAGTAAGGCTTCACACCAGCATACTGTTTTATGTTTGAAATGTAAAATTTATTAAAAGTTTTTGACGATTTTGTATTTTATTACACTGTCCTTTTCAATTTAAAATTATAAGATATATTATAAGTGAAAAAAAAAATGATCAGAAAAATAATTTTAAATATAAATTCGGTGTCAAAATCTCTCACTAAATATCAAATGATACAAATTGTGTACTTCCGTTCACTCAACTGGTGGCATCCTGTTGGGTTTGACCCAATCTCTCTAGTGATGTACCGACGTACATCGGTACGTTCCGGTTATATATAGTTATTGCAATATTCAACTAATCCACCTCAGATGTACGCTGCTGGTAGGACTGCAGACATGAGTTACGGCCTTGGGTTTTTCTTGTTTTTGGGAATCGTACATTATGGTATGTTAATTTTAATTTTATTTAATTGATTATTTAAATAATCATCATCTCATTAAGTTTCATTTTGTTTTAAATAATTTCGACGAATAATCTATAGTTTTTAGATCAAATTTTAAACGGAAAAGTTTGTCTGATTGAGCTTTATTTTGAATTTATTAAATTTTTTGGTGTTGGTTAGTCAATTTATTGAGGTAGGTGGTAGGCCTTGTGAACAATTAGTGTTATTTTTTTTTAGCTTCACGCTGTATTCCGCACGAGGCAGGGTAGGCAGAGGGAACCCGAGAACCTAGTGTTAAGACACTCCGTTCCACTTCCGTTGCCCACTTTCCGCCGAATTTGAGGCATTGCGTGTTGAGTGGCGGAACTCAACGACGCGCTTTGCCTTATTACCAGAGCTAAGAAATAAAACATATAATATTAAAATTGAAAATATTAAATACTTCATTTCCTCGAGTGGGGATCGAACCCAGAACCTGTCGATTACAGCCACACGCTTGTGCCGCTGCGCCACGACAGGCCTCGTGTTAAATTTCAATCAAATATAAGCTTTTCCTTAAAGTGTATAGTGAAGCATCAATATAATTAAGTGCTTATTTGATAGAAAAGTATTAGTTATTTACGTAGAAGTTGTTTTTAATGTGTTTTAGGTAAAAATGAAATAAAATCTAAGTATTTATTTGTTACTATTAATTATTTAATTATGTTGGATTCGTGCGGAGCCTGTCGTGACGCGACTGTAAAAGCCACAGGTTCTCTGCCTAGCCTGCCATGTGCAGTATACAGCGTGAAGCTGAGTGAGAAACATAATGACTTAACACTACAATCCCTCTGTCTTCACTACTATAAGAAAATACCATAAATTTACGCCTCAATAGTATTTTTTTTAGCTTCACGCTGTATCGGGGACATGGTAGAAGGAATCTGGGAATTAGTGTTACGACACTCCGTTATTGTGGCGTTTATTGGCAATAAGGCAAAGCGCGGCGTTGAGTTCCGCCACTCAACACGCATTGCCTCAAATTCTTCGGAAAGTGGGGAACGGAAGTGGACACGGAGTGTCTTTACACTAGGTTCCCGGGTTCCTTCTGCCTACCCTGCCTCGTGCGGGATACAGCGTGAAGATAAAAAAAAAACAAAAAAAAAGTTGACTGCCGTTTCTCACTTTCACTCCTAAGGATCGAAATATTGAGTATTGTGTAGCGGTACTTTGCCTCGTTACCAAAGGAAGCGATATACTTATAATAAATCTGTGACCCTATATATCTTGCATATGCAGAGAGTGACACAAGAGAGAGAGAGAGACAAAATTGGTACAAAATTTCTTATTCATTTAGCTGAAATGCCAGTTTTCATTGTATGATTATTTATTGTCTTGAAATTAATAATATTTATATTAAAACAAGAAAATATTGGAAATTAGTATATCAAATAGTGTAATTCAAGCGGGCGATGCAGCAGGCGGGTCGCTAGTGTTAAATATTTTAATTCCCCAAGTGGGCATCGAATCCACAACCGTATTAACAGTCACTTATACCTCTGCGCCACGACGATCTTTAACAGTTTTCAGCTTTTTAAAATCATAAATTTAAATATTGTATGCATTCGTTCACAATGGAGCATTAAGGCGCGGCGCAGACGAGGTGCGGCCGTTAACAAGAATAACTTCACGTACCACACTAATCTATTGTATTTCTTTGTTATACTTTTAATCTGTGTGTCAAATTATTGTATAAAACGTTACTAAATTAATAGTGCCTGAGAAATCGCGGCGTTTAGTTTCGCAACTCGAAAAGCTTTGTTGAATTTAAGCTTGAATTAGAGTATGGCAAGTAAAGCCTGGTGCTGAGTCATTACATTTTCCTGAATAATTATAATTATATCTTTCATATCGGGTTTGGCCTGATTGTGTTTGGCCGCGGCGTTGAGTTTCTCCACTCAACACGCAATGCCTCAATGGAACGGAACGGAGTGTCTTAACACTGGGTTCGTAACTTCCCTCTGCCAACTCTGCCATCTCCGACATATAATATGTGACACTTCATTTTGAGGAGGATTTCCCCAGAATAGAAACTAAAACCACTACCATATTTGGAGTTAATTGCTGTGCCACTGCGCCACGAGAGCCTCTTACTTATGTAATTAGAAATAAATTTATTTATGAGCATAAGTGGGGAGCGAAAGTGAAACGGAGTATCTTAACACTATGTTCCCAAGTTCCCTCTGCCTACCCTGCCATGCGCGGGGTACAGCGTGAAGCCGAGAAATTTTTATATTTTATAACAAGAACTTATATCACAATGAAAAAATATATATAATATATATTATATTTTAGGATCCACAATAGTTTGTTACGAATGTAACAGTGCGATTAACTCGATGTGCTCCGAAAAAGTTCTACCAGACATACTGAAAAGAAACTGCTCGGACCACGAGCGAGGCGTTACCCATACATTGTGCAGGAAGATCATACAACATGTAGACCACGAAGTTAATGGTCATATGCCAGTCAGCAGAGTAATTCGGAGTTGTGGTTGGGATGAGACCAAATATAAGGTAGTCTTTTGTTTAGTTTTGTCTTTATATGCCACCTAATGTCCGTCCGTATGAGGGTTAAATAGTAAAGAAATGAAAAATTAGTAAATTTCGTACTCACAATCGACGTATTTATGTCAAAATCTTGTGCCACTGCGGCACGACAGTCTAGATGTTTTAATTTGCCCGAACTTACTCTACATCTTTCTTTCTTTAAGAAAAGAAAAGATTAAGTATTTATTGGAAATTCATTTTTATTATATTTTTTTTTGTTATATACGACACCTAGTTACTCTTCGCCTGCAACTTTGTTTGAATTAAAAACAAAATTTACAATCCTATAGGGATTGTTGGAAATCTTCTCTAAGTACGCTTCTCAAGAAATGTACAAACATACATGCTTGCCAAATTGACGACAACGCTCAGTCACTAAAATATATATTTAAATTAAGAGAAACTAAAAAATATTTTTAGTAGAAAATAAAAAAAAATCTGATCAAAATTGAGGAAATATGACGTACGAAATGGTGTCAAATTTATATATTTTTTGTTCTATTTACAAAAGTTGGACAATTCATTTGAAAGTATCAACGGGCAAATTTAATAATTTAAATGAGAAAATTAAAAAGGTATATTCGAAAACACAGATAGCTTATTATATAGAAAAAAAATTATTGGAATTAAAAAGAGAAATATATTTGATATTATTTCTAGGGTGCGTGCTACCATCGGTCCGGCTACGGCGGGCGTCAGGAAGTATGCTCCTGTACTACAGATCTCTGTAACGGCACACAAGATCTCAAAACTTCGTCCTTTTTTACTATAACTCTAGTTATAATATTTAATTTTATATATAAATGTGTTATTTGAATGTTTGTGTGATACGAAATTTTATTAAGTAGTAGGAGGCAAAAAATATTTGTGAAAAATGTGTCTTGTCCAATAGAAGAGTAATAAATATCTGAGAAAATTCTATATATTTTTTATTATAATCAAATATATTAAAATATTTTAATTTAAATTTTATTCATTAAATAATAATAAATATATATAAATTCAAAACATATGATCTCCTTCTTTCTTACAAATTGGCCGAAAATTCAGAAAAGCAAAATTTCAAATGACATCACGTCAGAAAACAAATGAACGAAATCATATGGTTGGTTTCCATTATTTGGCAAGTTGCATCTTGTTCATTGCATATCAAGATTCCGTAAACGATCATGATCAACTACTGATGGAAGAGACTGATTTAGGGAATAAGGGAGACAGTTTTGCTTCTACAGATCCTATTTTCGTAACGTTAAACTTTATTTTAAATACTAAGCTAAAATAAAACAAAGATATTACTACCCAATCATTGACAGATCAAGTAATCCATAAGTAGTTTATAATATGCGATGATCTACTATTAGGAAACGAGTGGATGTGAAACGAGCATAGTACATTTTTAAGGCAAGTCCGATTGGTTTTACTATAATATTGATGATGATAGAAATTAATAGTATAATTTCCAATTTTCTTAATAGAAAAGTATGTAATGGTAGTACTAAAAATATTAAAATGTGCTAAAATTATATAATTTATCATAAATAATTATCTCTCTAGAAATATGTACCAACTAGATCATCTTTATTTGACAATGTCACTTAATACAATTATGATGTAAAAGTTTCTTGACATAATTTCTTTATACTCATCAGTTATCTATAATATTGCAAATAACTGTAAA
>DWMZ01005431.1:0-10950 GCA_018249855.1 Eueides tales michaeli | reverse complement strand
CTTACAGGTACAGCATGCTACGGGAATGAAGATTATTTTTAACCTGGCAAAAATGTTGGAAGTTCCAGACAACGTAAGTTATTCTGTAGATGTTAACTTCATAATTTATTATAACAAAATATGGCGATTACATAGCTAAATAGAAAAATTATAGATTTTTATCCCCGACGCAAATTTGCGAATAAAATAATGATAGGTATAAACCATTTTTTTTGCTTCACGCTGTATCTCGCATATAACAAGGAGACAGGGCATCAGGGTACCTAGTGTTAAAACACTTCATTCTTATAGGACACTTCCTACCGAATTCTAGAGACAATTGTATGTTGAGTGGCGGAACCCAACAACGCGCTTTGCCTCGCTACCAGAGCGAGGAAACGAAAATGTTATATTATTTTTTGGAGTGGAGATCAAATCCACAACCAGTTGTGTATACAGCGGCACTTATACCCCTGAGCCACGACATACAGGCACTATAAATAAATACAATATTGGAGAAGAAATCACATATATTAATTCCTCAAAGTGCACGAAATGTAAACAATAAAAATTAATAGTTCTAAAGAAAAATTTTATAATTTATATAATATGAAGACAACATGAACTACGTGATGTTATAGTATAGAAATAAATTTGTTGCTGTACTATCTACTTGGAAAATATCCAAATCTATACTTATGATAAAAACTTATATTAAAACGTATCACTGTCTGTACATGGAAGATATATAAAAATACTCTTATGGGAGACATTTATTAATGTAATAGGGGACAATTTTAATTTTCTATTTTTGTCTATTAATTGTATGTCTATGCGTTTGTATTTACATGCTAATCTCAAAAATGACCAGATTTAAATACAGTTTGACTATTAAATTTTGGTAACCTTCACTTAACGGTTATTAATGTAGTGATATTGTCATGAAAGTTATAATGTTATTAGAAAACAATCGAAAGGAATGGAGATTAGTAAATAAAATAGTGTAATGTAAGCGGGAGAAGCCGCGAGCTGGTCGCTAGTATGAAATATAAATCAAACGACATTCATATTAAAACTTATGTATATGTCTATATAATAAGGAAGTCAACGAGAATATTTATATTCTATACATAAATGATTAATAAATTAAATTAATAGACGTGTTTTTTTATTGGTTTATAGTATTGTTTCTTTAAAAAATGCATCTCATTAATTACAAAAATAATTTATAGGTCATCACAGCTGAATGTAAATGTGGCTTGATATTTATTTGGGTAGAGATTATATAATTTGTATTTACCCATTTCGAACGTAAAGCGTAAAAATATTTTAACGCTACATCCCACATTACGCTATTTAAGGTAATTCAGATTCTTTTTTGTCAAAAGATTCCGAATGACCTTAAATAAAGTAATAAGATTTTCTTTTTTTTATTTCACGCTATATCCTACATATACCAGGGTACTGAGAGGGAAACTGGGAACCTAGTGTTTTACTACACCCCGTTCCCCAATTTCCGCCGAATTCCTAAGGCAGTGCGTGTTACGTAGCGAAAGCAAGATAAATTTAATTACATTTAATATTTATATTCACAAATACAAACATTTGTAAGAATTCAATCATTGTTACAGCAACATAATATTCATGAAACTTGCATAGATACAGCAACGAAGCAATCACAAAAGTTTTCAAGAGATTCATCCTTAAATATAACGAATCAATCAAACTCCTTGATTTTCCATATAGGTACTTTCAATTTTTATTTAGCGACAACTGCTTTTAAATAAGTAAAGCACTGACGTTATTGTCTATGAATACTTTTGCTTATTGTAGATTTACTTTCGAAGTATGTATGTAACGTTCATTATTTTCTTATCTGCGTAACACTGTTTAGGTGTCTAATAGAAACAAGTGAACTTACTCTAACTTTCTCCACGGCACTTGATGAGGCCATTAACCTTGTACGAACTTCTAGATCTATAATTCCTTGAACGCTTATGATATTATCATTATTTTGTACGTAATGTAAGAAGTACGTAAAAAGAAAACTGTAAAGATAAAGGAGGATGAAATTCAGTATACCCACCTGCTTAATATTGATGGGAAAGTTAAGAATTTTTAAAACATTCGCAATCTTCTAAAATAATACGTCTACGTATATATATATATATATATATATATATATATATATATATATATATATATATATATATATATATATATATATACACATATATATAAATATATATATATATATATATATATATAAATAAAAAATACAGGTTTTAGCGAATATCTCTATTTTTTATGTTAAATTAAATCACTAGTTAATTTTTTTTATAATAACTTCTTTAAGTAAAAGTAAGTAAAAATATGTAATACAAATTAGGAAGAATAAAAACTAGGGTGGAGACGGGTTGGGTACACCATGATCGGTAAACTACGAATAAGTAATAACTTCTATAGAATATATTTGTAGTAGAAGTAAGTGACACGAACGTATAGACAAATTTATGTGAGTTAAATGACGGAACGCAACGCCGCGCTTTTTGCCTTATTCTTCGTTCTGGGCGAAGAAGTGAAATATTAAATATTTAAATTGAAAATATTAAATATTTCAATTTTTCGAGTGGGAATCGAACCTGACGTCAACAGTAACGGGCCTCAAAAATCTTTTTATACTGTAGCATAAAAAAAATTTTTGAGGCCTGTTGTAATTAGTGATTTTTAAGAACCATTAATCAGGACCAATATAATATTAAACATTATCTATTAAAATCTAAAGATGTTTTAAAAATTTATATAATATATATTTATATATACTATTTGGTTGTCATATCCTTATAATATTCCTCTACAGCTTTCTACCTACACATTAAACTGCCAATATAAACCTAGAAATAACTACCACGATAATAAACGCAGACAAAACAGAGAGAAAGGATCGTAAAAACGTATTTTAACGCACACCTTACATTGTTTCAAGAATATATTCACGGATATAAAACTGAGCTAAACATCGATATTTCAATCGGCGGGATGACACTGCGTTACGATCGAGGATACCCGTCGCCGCTAACTGAGAATAACCGTCTCGGTAATAAGCGCGACACGCACATGGAAATGAGCACAAAATGAAAGACATATTGCGTTTATGCGTTAGTACGTACGTACCGTACGATTTTATGGTAGGTAGATAATGCTGATTTAAGGCTGCAATGGCGTAGTGGTATAGTGATGGCTGTCACGATAGTTTTGGGTTCCTAACGTCTTGTTATGGTCTCTCCGGTACGTTAATTTTCGTAACGTATCGTCAATTAGACACACAGTACGTGGGGCGTCTGCCTACTCAATTATTGCGGTATTAAAGCTAGAAGCTATTTTTTTTTATTCCCTTATATGTTTTAAATATCAGAAAAACATATCATCTCCTCATTTATTATAAAGCTGACTAAAAATTTGAAAAATAAATTAAATAACTAACTTTATAGTAAGGCTTTGCTCGCGTTTTTGACGAAAATGACTGGAAATTGTGTACAATATATGGCAAACTCTGAGTGCCTGAAATAATGGACCGCAAGTTCATCTATATGTTTAACGTGATGTAATATAGCCTAGCTCGGTAACTGGACTACCCAAAACCAAAATAATATTTCAATTTTAACCAATAGTTACTAAATTTAAAAACGTATAAAAATTTGAACGAAGCAGGATTTGAACCCTCGGTTTGAACGCGGGTTCAAATTCTGCTTCGTTCAAATTTTAATACGTTTTAAATTTAGTATATTTCTTTCCTAAGTGTGGAATAACACTTTAAAAATAGTTAACTAACAGTTACTGAGATAAGAGCGTTCAATCAACGAACTCTTTATTATGCATACTTATAATAAATCTGTAACCGATCACTATCTATACATGGAAGATAAATTAAAAAAAAAGTATTATAGGGGTCGTTTAATAATGTAATAGGTCCAAAAATAGTGATTTTGAAAAATTTTATCTGCTTGTCGGCTTGTCTATTTGTCGGTGCGTTTGTACGCGCTAACCTCAAAACCGGCTAACCAGATTTAAATGCTGTTTTCTCTATTATATTTAGACAAACTTTCAACATTTAGTTTTTGTTTTTATTTAAATCGGTTAAAGAATAAAAAACTAATATTAATTTAAAATATTAAATTCGACAAACAACAAAAATTTTATTCATTTATCTCAAATTTTAGTTACCAATGTATACATATTGTCTTAAAAGTAAAATGACATTAAAACAAGAAAGTAATTGAGATTAATAAAAAAAAGTATAATACAGGCGGGCGAAGCCGCGATGAAATTGCTAGTATTAGTATAAATATTAGTCGAAAAAGAAGTATCCTTAAAACCTTCACGCAATAGATTTATCGAAATTTCAACCGCGACACAAAGACGCCCTGAACGTTTGAAGGAGATATAAATATAGAATGATTTAACATATTTTTTGTGTAAATGAAAGGATTTTAGCACTTACTCGACGCGCTGTAGTCACAACTGTACATTAGACAACTTTATGATAGGAAGTTAGTGAACGAGCGAGCTGGCGTGTCGACTTGCATTATGCATATTAAACATCGTTTACTGACAGCGACTCCAAACTGCTTTTATGGTCCTAGGCGAAGTGTTCATATAAAATTATTTACATTGAATTACCTTTTGCAAATCGTAATAAATAACTTTAAATAAATATATAACTATATATAATTGCTTTCTTTAAATTAGTAAAAAAGTAAAAAAGTTCCGTCAGCTTAAAATATTTAGTTCAACCAAATTTCTACACATTTCTTATTGATTTGGCTGAAATTTTTGTTTTCCGTATATAGATATTGTCTTAAAACTAGTAATGTTATTTGAACAAAAAAGTAAGTTAGAGGCGGGTCGTAACGCAGGGGCATAAGCGTGCGGCTGTAAACGAGAGCTTGTGGAATCGTTCGCCATTCTTAAATGTAAAATATTTAGTATTTTCAAATGAAATATTTAATATTTTAATTTCTTCGCACTGTTAACAAGGCAAAGTGCGGCGTTGATTTCCGCCACTCTATACGCAATGCCTGAAATTCGGCGATTAAAGAGAAACGGGTCTGAGTGTCTTACCACTTGATTCCCAGGATCCCTCTGCCTACCCCGTAATATGCGTGATACAGTTTAAAACTGAAGAAAAAAATAGAATTACAAAGGTTATATACGTTATATATATCAGAATAATGCAAAATTTATGCAGAGATTTTGTAAAATTTAGCTAGTTTGTGAAACCGTGTTTGGATCGCTATCTACAGTTTATTTTTTTTTATTAATTAACTTTCAAACATTTGTAAAAACTATAATCACGATTTTTATCTACAAACGATGACGATAACATCAGATACTTGTCAACTACGCCACAATGATTGCAAATGGAGGTTATCTATGTTCAGTGAACGTATAGGGGGCGATACTTATGGGTTCGATCCCCTTTCGACTAATTTTATTTAAAGGTTCTCCAACTTCTGCTTTTATAGAAAAAAAACTCAACATAGAATTCCGCCACTCAACACGTGATATTTCGAAATTTATTACTATTTTTATCTCCTGAAAACCAAATCATAAAGACAGGAGATTCGAATCCCGCGCATCGAAAGTCATTTATTTCTAAATGTCAGCTTAACGTACAAAGCAGACAGATATCTATCTAAGTTGGTAAGATTTTGAGGTCACGTAGCCGCGCACGTCCAGAACTCTCCGGTCGTTTCAGGTTGCCGTCCCACAGGATTAGCGAAGGCTAAGGAATACAAAGTAGATATATGTAAATATTCAAGCATGTTATAATAGTTGCTTTATTTTTTCGTTTGTATATTAATAAAAAATATTAAAGTTACTTGGCATTACTATACCTAATATCAATAAGGCTGAGCTAAAATCGGTGTTGCTTTTCATATTTATTCTCTGTCGTGGCACAAGCGTGTGACTGTAACCGACAGATTGTGGGTCAATCCCCACTAAAGGAAATGAAATATTTCATATTTATATTTTAAATATTTAATGTTTCATTTCTTCGCTCTGGTAATAAGGCAAAAGCGCGGGATTGAGTTCCGCCACTCAACACGCAGTGCCTTAAATTCGGCGGAAAGTGGGGAACGGAAGTTGAACGGAGTGTCTTAACACTAGGTTCCCAGGTTCCCTCTGCCTACCCTGCTATGTGCGGGATACAGCCTGAACTGAGAGAGAGAGAGAGAGAGAGTAAGACTTCTTTGTTTTAACTTCTCGCATAAAACGGGTTACTTGGTTTTTATAGATCTATAGAACAATTTATCTTTTTTCATTTAGTGTAGAGTAGGTGTCCAAATAATTTGGATGTGGATTTAAATCTATAACCACTAGAATATCCGGATCCCCGGGAACCTTGGGATCCTGAGAAATTTAATAATCTTGGGAACCTCAGGAAAACTGGGATACTTGGGAACCCAAGAGGTTCAGGGAACTTACTTAATGAGAGGTCACTAATAGTCAACGCATTGAAGTCAATGAATAGTTAGGATACATACATACAAACATGAGAAATATTATTATAATATAGAATAAATTATTTTGTAAAATTTGTCTTCTCAGCTTCACGCTGTATTCCTTCTTCTTTTTTCTTTCTTCTTAATTCTTCAGGGCATGTACAAGTCGATGTTGCGTCCAAATATCTTATATACAAAAATGTGATATGAAAACTAAGGCACAACCACATTTGACTATGAACTCGTGATATACGGACATATTCGTTTAGCGCGTGTTAAGCGTAAATTGAGCCCCTAATGAGTTTTGAGTGGCCGCCAAGCAAAGCATCATAATGTTTTACTACTGCCTACAGCACTGGGGCATTAGCGTTATAGACTTTGAATGAACCAGCGGAGGATTTTAATTTTGTATTCTATATAAAGATCGTGTGGCTGGTAATGTGATGGTTGTGTGTTCGATATATATATCCATAGGAACTTAATTATTTACTTAATGGCAGTGGCAGAAGTTAACGCCGCGCTTTGCTGTCACCATGATAGCAAGGCGCGGCGTTAAGTTCTGCCGTTTAGTCAATCAGTAGTATATATTTAGTCCAAGAATCAAAAAAATGGTGAAATGTAGCTGACATATATAGAGATTCTTTGTATTTGCTACTAATTTGCAATTTTAATATGAAAGTAGTTTATGCTTTTGAATGAAAAAAACATTTTTAAATTGTTTTATGTGTTTGATATACTGCACATTTTTTTTTCGTATTTGAAATATAAATATACTGTATAAGAATTGTAAAAAAAAAATCACAGAAATAAATATTTAAAAACATAATTAAACAACTGAAATACTCTGCTCCCGGTGTACAGCAACCCTTGCGAGGGGGCCGTGGGGGGGTCTTAGCCATTAGCACGACGGCGGCACACGACCGTCCGCGACTCAAGCCAGCCCCCCAAACTTAGGACATTGAAATAGAGTCGACAATCACCCTCCTCCGCCTCGCCTCAAGTAGGTAGATGCATAATTTACGCGCGTCCGATAGATACTTGCCATGCGATTGTTATTGCGCGTTCGGGATATTGGATTTGGCGTGTGCTGCGCTGGCGACGCCAGATAATGCTGGGATGTTTAATAAAGGCACCCACTGTGCATCGAAATTCAATTATGCGTCCGTGGCGTTGTGGATAGGTATAGGTAGGTATTTGCTAGGTAGCTGGGTAGTCTACAGTTGCAATGAAACGATGTTATGTTGCGTAAGTTTTCTAAAAAGTTAATTAAGTTAGTATTGGCTAGGTGAGAACCTAAGAGGCTATTCTATATTTGTCTATATTTATAACTAACTACTTTACTTACTATATACTTGTTCTGTATTAGGAAATGAATATCTCTCTGCTTCGCCTCATGTAGGTAGTATAGATATTATATATACTGCTCGGGTGGTACCTTTATTAAGGCCTACCTTAATAAAGGTATTGTGCGTTAATATTCGATTATGCATTTGCCTCCTGACATAGATAAAATGCTATGAGGTAGTGATCGTAGAATCATTGTAACGTTAACAATATAATATTGTAGTCTTCATTAAACGTGATTGTTGTGAGAGCGATCTCGAAAGAATGATTATATTTAAATTTGGCCGGGAATTGGGGCACAGATGACTTAACTTTAGGTTCCTTCTGATTATCATATTGTATAGGAAGCGTAGAGCATTAAAAAATAATAAATAAACATACTATATTTATAAGCACCAGCAGCGGTGTTTTAATTAATTTACAATGATTTTGTGTTGTGGTGAGACAAAGTTAGTTGACAACAGCTACTCGTATACTTCAAAGGCACATAAACAGTAAACGAAAAAAATTATTTTATATATCATTTATAATTAAGGCTTAGATATACATATTAATTTCAAACCGACCCGTCAAAACCCTCACGATCAATATTAAACATATAACCAAAACATCATTTTCTCTAAAAAAGAAATTGAAAAACAATAGGTTCGATTCCATACAAAATAACCGTTAAATTTCCACATATTAACTAATTGCTTGAATCTCCGAATATTGAAACTTGTGCCAAAATTTGATACATTTTAATCCGATCAATCAATGTGACTCGTCAGAGGGCCAGAAGGATCTATTGTGTTTGTAGGCGCGAGTTCTAAGCGACATTAACGAAGGTTGCGGGCGGCCAGCCGAGCAAGAGCCCCGTAGTTTATACCTGCTGCCTACGACAGCGTCACAGGCTAAACATATCAGTGTAAAATATAAAAAAAAATGTTTTATTTTATAGTTCACTGCATTTTTTTACGCTGTATCCCAATACTTGGCAGTGTAGACAGTGGGAACTTGGGAACTTAAGTTAAGACGTACCGTCCCCCGTTTTCTGCCGTATTTAAGGTATTATGACTTAAGCTTGCCTTGTTATTACTGAAATTTAAAAGTAAATATTTAATTTGAAAATATTAAATATATCACTTCCTCGAGTGTGAATGGAACCCACAAGCTATCGTGTTTACAGTCATACGCTTGTGCCCAGGCGCCATAAAAGGTCTCTAATCAATATAATATGTATATACTTAAATATATAGCTATATATTAATATTATAGCTATACATTAATATTATTAAACTAAAGGTTGATTGAAACTAAAGGTTGTTGAGATTTGAACTGAAAAAATATTTTCGCATATATATTTGAACTAATAAATTTAATTAATTTAATTAAATAAACGAAGGCTATAGGTTATGTAGTGTCAACTTTTGCAAATGGATTGTGGCATGTGTCATACACAACTACTTAATATTTCTATTTGAATGCGAATGAAGCTGCATTTAAGAGCTAGTTATTCTGTACTAGCGACCAGCCAGCGGCTTCGCCCGCTTGAGTTACACTATTATATTTTCTAATTTCAATTACTTTACTATTCTAATCACAATTCAATTTTTAAGACAACGTCTACACATTAAAAACTTCAGCTTAACTAAAATTTCAGCTAAATTAATAACAAAATTGTAACAACTTTGTCGTCTATATTATTTTAAATTGAAATAACTTTCTTATTTTTGAATCGATTTAAATAAAACATACACTTAAGATTACATAGTTGCCATAATAAAACAGTGAAAACTGCATTTCCATCTATTTAACCGTTTCTGAGATTAGCGCGTACAAACGCACAGACAAACTTAAAAAAAAATTAAAAATAACTTTTATTACAATAATAACGTCTCTTATCAGATTTTTTATATATCTTTCATGTACAGACAGCTATCAATTATAGATTTATTTAAGCCGCAGACAACTAAAATACACTGTGCCACACAAAACTGAATACGCGAGTACATTCTCGAGGGGTCGCCTCGAGGACGGTTCGAGACGGTCGGGCAAGTCGCGTAATTTACGCGTGAGTGGTCGGTGCCTGCCGGTGATTACGACACCAGGCTGATAATCTCGAATGATATTATTTGCCACCCCCTCCCCTTAGTGATTCACCATTCGCTATACACTGTCAAATAGATCGACGGCCGCGTGTCGTCTGAATGATTACAAATTGTGTATTTTTTGTGCTGACGATACAAAGTCAGTTTCTACTTTCTTTCTTGGATTTTTTGATACGTGATAAGTAAACTTGTTTAACTTATATTGTATTAATAGTTTAAGGATTATTTTATAATAAAGTTCTATAATTAATTCTAATGAACATCTTATTAATCTTATCTTATTAATATTATAAATGCGAAAGTTTGTACGGATGTGTGTATGTTTGTTACTCTTTCACGCAAAAACTACTTAACGGATTTTCATGAAACTTTGCAGTAATATAGCTTCGATATCAAAATAACATAATAAGTTAAAATTTAAAGGGGTTTTTTAACCGACTTAAAAAAGGAGGTTATTTTGTATGTTCCCCGATTATTCGTAGATGGGTGGACCGATTTTCAAAATTCTTTTTCTGTTCGAGAGGGTATATTTCACAATTGGTCCCATGGTAAGGAGATCAGGATCTGATGATGGAATCCTGGAGAAATCGAGGGCAACCCTCAAATTTGAAAGGCACAGATGTGGTTTTTTCGTATAATAACGCAATTGAGAGATCTGGATCTGACTATCATCTCATTTTATTTACCGACTTCAAAAAAGGAGAAGGTCCGAGTAATCTGAGGAACATACGTATTAGGTATGTTTCTTAGATTACTCGAAGATCGGAACACCGATTTAAAAAAAAAAACTTTTTTTATCGTTGGAGTTCCACAAAGATAATATATAGGTAGATTACTGTAGGATTATTTATCTTAAATAGTTCTAAATAAAAGTCCGCGACAGCATATATCTGTCTTTTATGTGTATCTGTCTTCTCTTGCGGGCAGACTGAGCTCCGCTGCATATGCTGTTAGAAAAGTGAGGCAGCTTACGGATGTTGATACTGCACGGCTAGTTTACTTTAGCTATTTTCATAGCATATTGTCCTACG
>DWMZ01005430.1:0-10950 GCA_018249855.1 Eueides tales michaeli | reverse complement strand
ACAGCATTCTCTCTTGCCAAACGATAATTCTAATTATCTTTGGGTAGCGGAAATTTGTAAAAATCTCCCTACAGAGATGCTAGCAACATAAATAAGTTGTAACAAGCGTATAAAAATTTCGACGGAGTTTGGTGAGGACGGATGGCTTAGTAGTCAGAGCGCTTAAACGGTTTTCAAGAGGCGCAGGTTCAAATCCTGCTTCGTCCAAATTTTTATACGTTTTTAAATTTAGTATTTTTCTTTCCTAAGTGTGGAATAACACTAAAAATAGTAAAAATATTCTTTCCTGCCAAACGATAATTCTAACGAATGGTCTTTGGATAGTGGAAATTTGTAAAAATCTCCCTACAGAGATGATAACAACATAAATAAGTTGTAACAAGCGTATAAAAATGTCGACAGAGCTCGGTGAGAACAAATAGCTTAGTGGTCAGAACGCTTGGACGGATTCCAAGAGGCACGGGTTCAAATCCTGCTTCGTTCAAATTTTTATACGTTTTTAAATTTAGTAACAAGAAATAAATTGAAATTAGTGAATAAAATAGTGTAATTACACTGCGGGCAAAGACGCTGACTGGTCGCTAGTGTATAATATATTTAATTTCCTCGTGTGGGAATCGAACCCACAACCTGCAACGTTTACACTCGCATGCTTGTCTTTTATGCCACGACAAGTCTCAGTAACTGTAACATGGTTGATAAAATGATATATCTAAAATAGTATTTAAACAAACAAACAAAATAGCCTATTGAATAGATGCAGTATAGATCAGATTTTTATGTTACGTTCGTCTACTTTTAGCTTAACGAATACACATATTGAAACAATCGAATGTGAAAAATACGCGTACACAGTGTCATATATATGAACTATCGTTAGTCCAGCTAACAAAGCAATACTCGCTCGATGTCGACATACCCACTAGCCTACAAATGGAAATCAAAAAAATCGAGCCAATCCTCAGAGGTTTCGCTTTTTCAACATTTTTATTATTTACAATGGAGTTTTTCAACGGATTTTTACAAGAAATATAGCTTATATGCTTTTGTATAGTTCGTATTTTAATTTATACTTTTTGTATGTATTTTTAAAAGATTTGTAAAATGGTTCATGATTTTAAAAGATTATATTTGATTCCTTTATCAGTCCACCATTTAGTACACAGTAAAAAGCAGCTCTATACATTTTCTCGTAAAGCAGATATGTCGACAGAACTTATTGTCAAAACACTTTATACCACACTATATATTCAATTATAGGAAAATAGCTTTATTTTATTGTTGAGTATTATTATTTTACATATGATTTCCCACTACGAGTGGTATACATGCATTATATTATATTTTTTTTGCTTTATGTTATATCCAGCATATGGGTTCTACCGCAGGGTAAGTGGAGGGAACCTGGGATCCTTATTTTTCAAGACATTCCATTCCCCCGTTTGAGTACAGGAACTCAGCGCCGTTTTTTAGTTTGCAGAGCGATATTATGAAAATAATATTAATTTTATTCAAGAAAATAAGATTATTATTATTTTCATCATTTTCTGAAAATAGAACCTCAACCTGTCGCGCTAACAGTCGCACGCTTTCACCCTGCGTTATTTACTAGAGAATTAAGATACCCAGCTTTATAAATACTAAAGTTGCTACTAGCTAATTATAAAAAAATAAAATCTTAACAATGCTTTATTTTATACATAAAAGTATTTTATTGTATAATATATAAGTACAGACAAATCCTGAGCAGTCTAATTTCAAATATCAATTAGGAAATGTTTCGTTTGAAAGGAATTTATGAAGTTAAATGGCTTCTACAATCTCAATGAAAATTAATACAAATTCAATATCCGAAGAAATTCAATTTAACTGTAATACTTAATGAGTTTAATGAAGACGCTTAAAGAAACTTTACGCGTTTCATAATGAAATGTTTCGATTTAACTAAATGTTATTTTAAGAAAAGAAATCGTATAAGGTTGTCTCACTTTACTTTTTGTAGCATCAAGGCATTCTAGTCTCCACGCATCGTCTAGTATTGTCGAATAATCGCATGTTGAGGGGCAGATCTCACCGTCGCGCTTGGTCTGGTAACCAGAATGATGAAATGAAAATAATAATTCGTTTATTGAGAATTGTATTGAAGAAACATTCACTCAGCTTCACGCTGTATCCAGCACAAGGCAGGGTAGGCAGAGGAAACATGGGAGCCTAGTGTCAAGACAAGACACTCCATTCCGATTCTCATTTTCTGTCGAATTTATAGCATTGCGTGTTGAGTGATGGCGAGCGAAGAAATAAAAATATGCAATATTTCAATTGAAAATATTAAATATTTAATTTCCTCGAGTGAAGATCGAAGCCACAATCTGTAGCGCTTACAGTCATCTTGTGCCCGTGCGCCACGACAGGCGTCAAGGAATTAAAGAAGTAACATGATATTAGGCGTAGTAATATACTAAGAGGACTGTCCCAAGGGCACAAATGTGGGACTGTAAACCTGACAGATAGTGGGTTCGATCTCTATCATCTTGGTTACAAGGCAAAGCGCGGCGTTGACATGTAACTTCTTCATTTCTCGGAAAGTAGCAAAAAGTAGAGAAAGGAGAGGGGAACTATTAAGTTAGTATTGCAATTAAAGGCATCTCTCACGGCTTGGAAATTTTTAAATAATTTTGATCGCAATTCATGCGATAGATTAGTTAAGTTAAAAAGTCCTTACATAAACATCCTTTAGGTTTATAATAGTACCTAGTTGCATATAATTTACATTTCATACGGCTCATATTCTTTCTTACAGTAAACTTTAATTTACCATGTTTCTAGTATTGTTAATTTTAAAAATATACTCTTGACTTTGCTTTCATGGAAGTTGAAGGACATTTTTTGGTTTTTTCTTTGCGTCACACTGAATCCCACATTTAAGAAGGTGGGTAGAGCGAAACAAGTATAAAGTTATTCCGTTTTCTACTTTCTGACGGATTTACCGACACATTGTGTTTTAAGCAGCGGAACTCAACGCCGCGCTTTGTCATTACACCAAAGCAAGTATAATATTAAATAATTCAACTACCCACAATTATTACGTTAACAGTTTCACGGAATACCACCTATGCTATGTAGGGAAATCCTGAAGCGGCTACTTTAGATTAACTTTCATGAATATTTATTTCAAATATTATTAAATTCACTTTAGCAACTGATCACAAATAACGTCTAAAATCTAAACTCAGTGCACTTTCCAACTTCACTGTAATGTGAGGCTCGAAGTTTCGAGAACAGGTGCAAACTAGTACAGAAGGTGTTGAGATTCTCCCGCTTAATGAAAACGTTTGTATATCACGTTAGTTATTTAATTTTGAAATAATTTAGATATCAAAATCAGTTCTATTTATCTGATTATTTTCTGATTCATGGAAGAAAACATCTAATTTTGCTTTTTTAATTCCCTGTAGACAATAATTGGCTAAACAAATATAAAAAACATAATTATTTTGTATTTTTTATAGATAATGGTATGGAACCTTCGCGCGCGAGTTGATTCGCACTTGACAGTTTTTTTTATTTAATTTAAGTACCAAATCCAGTACCATATATATTTATGCAGACCACTCATTATAATTTTATTAATTTTTAGATATATAATATGAAATGATACAATTGTTTACGTTATTCTTTATATGTCGTCTGAATCCAAGATCCAATGCTTGTAAAGAGAAGAAACTTTGTCTTGCCGCTATTCATTTTACCCTTACCTTAAATAAATAATAAGTGAGAATTGAATTCATGACCATCGTGGTTATAAACAGACGCTACTATAAGATATTTAAATAAAATTCTGACATTTTTAAATGTAATCCTCGGGCTTATCTCCTTAGATATATATAGCTGGTTATTAAACTTTTAATCTGCTGTCAGAATAGACTTAAAATAGAAAGATAAAAAGGATTCCGAGAAAGTATTTTGTGATAAAACTTAAAGTATTATTCAGTTCAATTTAAAAGGGATTAGCTATCTTCGAAAAGTTGAACATTTTAAGTGTAGGAACACTCGGGGCTCCGATCCTTGTGGATAATAACAATTTGGAGATTATTATGGTAAAATAAATATGTCTACAAAGATTGTTTCTACAAAGAGTATCGGAAAATATATTTGCCTTCTGCCTAAGAAGAAGAGTTTTGTATAGAAGGGAGGGGATGGGGGGTTTAGTATGAGAGGGGCTCTCATTATAGAGAAAACATCTCTCATAAAATAGAAAAAAATAACATGTTCAACAATCTTGCTACTTGAATAAGATTTGTGAATTAAAATCAAATAAATACACCACTTCTTAAGACTTAGGAACAAATAGTCAATACTGATACAAAACTTAGGCTAAGTTGTTATCTACATTATTCAAAGACACATTAGAGTACGTCGCATCTATAAATTTTATTGCCGGCTTCCAGTGCTTAGTTGGTGTGAAAAGTTCTTTACCTCTCTGTAACAAATTAAATAAAGGATATTTTTATTAAATATATATTTTTATTTTTTTAAGGCTGTATTCACATGGCAGGGTAGGTAGAAGGAACTCGCTGAATTTGAGACATTGTGTGTTGAGTGGTAGAACCCGACGCTGTGCCTTACCACTTTATCAGAGTGAACATTAATATATTAAAAATATTATTCCCTCATTCTGAGAATGAACCCACAACCTATCACATTTACAGTAAAAACCCAACAAAGTAGCAATTTTCCATAATTTAGATCTCAATAAGAACAAAAGTACTCTGCTATACCATTTATATTATGATTTTATACATTTTTTTAATAGTTATTAAAGTAAAAACAAAGCAAAATATATCTTCACTTTTAAATTTATTTCTAAAATATTAAAATTCTAATTATTCATTAATTTAAATTTAATGCGACCAAAACAATTCAATGTCGACTTCTACCCTGTTGTTAATTTATGGTGCGTGACTCGAACTTATTGGTAGATACGCATCTATGACCTTGAATGTTGGTCACGAAATAATACCTATTTCCTATACTTTTGATATAAATACAACGAAATATTTGAATTATTCTTTACAGGATAGTTAGAATATTTTGCAGATGTTTAGATCATCAGCTTCCATGCTATCAAGTAAATTTAATTTTAGTATATTTTCAGAAGGCTTTTTGGCTTTACACTAAATAAAATATAAGATACACAACCTGTTATATTTTTAGGTAATATTCGTTTAATTACGGAGCTATTTTATAGGCAGAATATATATTAAATAAAGGAGTAAAACTTCGCACTTTACCAGAGCGTGAAGATTAAAAGTTAATTTTTAGTCTTCTGGGTGGGAATTGAACTCAAAACCTTCACATTTAATTTCATATAACTATGCAAACATGTAAAGGTGAAACTAATAGTAAACTGATTTTGCATTATATAACAAGCCTCCATAATAAAATATAACAAATATAACAATGGAGAGAAATATTTTTATTTCTTCACTCTGAATGAAAAGCGCGGCGTTGAGCTCAGTCACGCAATATTTGTACATAATACTGTCTGCTTCAGTTTGCTATAAAAATATTTGAAATTAAAACTTACGTATCCTTTTTTCCAAGTCCATCATATACAAACAGGAGCAAGAAGAATGATTGTAGATAATCCAACGATCCATCCAATTATATCGGCGAACAATGGAAATACATAATCAGCAAATGACGGCGGAGTCCACTCAATAAATACGAATATTAGAATGAACTAGAAAAAAAAGAACATTATTTCTAACAAAAACAATTTTTTGAATATAATTGTAGTCATATTCGTTACATTACATGGTACACAAATATATTACTACTATATTCTATGAGTTCTTTGGTTTGGTCTTATATTCTAGGCTTTTTTCTGCATTTAGCAGGGTAGGCAGATAAAGACTAGTGTCTTACACTATATACTCTAATCTCCACAAAATAATCGTGACATTACGTGTTGAGTTGCGGAATGAACTGTCGCTCTGAACAATAAAATATGTTTAATAGTCGAATTTAAATTTGCGACAGATTATGGGATCGATTCTTTGTCAAGGAAATTAAGTATTTATTGTTACTTAAAAGTAAGAATAAATATTTTATTTCACTGAACATGCAATGCTTCCAGAAATCAGTGATGATCATTAGTACCCTAATAGGATTAGATTTTATAACACTGGATTCCCAGGTACCTTCTGCCTACGTAGAGTAGGTAAAGGTAAGGTAGCGAAAAAAGTAGATTTTCAGGATACCGTGTGAAGCAAAAAAATATACTTCAAGCAATCGTAGTATAAATGAATTCGCACAACAATCACTTTACTTAAAAATGTATGTAAATAAATCCAACAAATTATTATAATACGTATGTTATTACAGAACAAAGTTCTAAAATATGGAGCAAAACTTTTAAAGAGTTCCTTAAAACTTCTGAAGATTTCCGTAATACAAATAAAAGCATGTCTGCTTGTTAACTTTCAGGGTATCGTTGCCAAAACACCAGCTATCAGAGAGACCGTAAGATTCAAAAGTTTTCCTGCCAACGATAAATCTGTAGAAACTCAAATGTAAAAATAATTTATTGATCTTTTTACAGGGAAAATGATTTAGAAATGTTTTTGAAATATTTTTAGTATTCAAAATAAAATATAGTATCGGAGTGCAGGGGAATTAGTGTGTGACTGTTAACGCGACAGTTGTGGGTTCAATTCTCAATCAGTGGATTTAATATTTTCATGTACTCACTCTGGTTACGAGCAACTGTCTCCAGTTTCCTCTAATTTCTTAAGAAATTGAGTATCGAATGACAGAAATAAACGGCGCGCTTTAACCTTATCAACAAAATAAAAAATAAATAAAATACTAAATATTTCATTTGGAAATATTAAATATTTCATTGTCTCGTGTTGTGTTTTATCCTGTCGTTTACAAACACACGCTCTCACAAATATGCACAATTTTTTCAAAACCATTGTTATTATTTAAATAACATTGTCTAACTTAATTTATATAAATAAATTAATACTGCATAATATATGCTTGAGCTACATTATTGTGATACTAAACACACAATTGTAAGTAATAATGTGATGGAGCGAGCATAGGTAATCTCGGAGATCATATCTTAAGCATTACATTGATTAATGGTATTCCTATACTTCCGCGTAATTGAAACAGGACGTGATATATTATCAGAAACCATTTGTCTAGATTATTTAACTATTCTATGAAGTTGCTGTGATTTTGTTCTTTACTTTAATTCATCTTTACAAAATATAAAAACTTGGCTAATTATTATTATCAAATAAAAATATTAAAAAAGTAAATGTCATCCCAGCAATAAGCATCAATTCTTATAATATGTAAGAATTTCTTATGAAGAATCACAAAAATAACTAATTCTGTGACTTAGCATGAAATAATATTAAAAAAACTAAAAAGTGAAAAAAACACACTTATTTAGAAAACGTATAAAAATGTTAATGTAACACCTCGTATTGGGATTTGAAGTCTCTTGGAATCCATATAACGCTGTGACCATTAGGCCATACTTATTTTTTTCTTTCCGAAATGTAGATTAACGCTTTAAAATAGTAAAATTATACACAAATTTTAAAATTATCTGTGTATAAAACTAAGTATAAACTTTGAATGAAGATGTATATATGTATGTAATATTCACATGGATCCAGACTCAGTTTTTCTTTAGCCTACATTAAACTAACTTTACTGTACGTCCTTACAAACACTATTTGCTAATTAACCCAAATAAAATTTAATACATTTCAGCGCATATTCATAAAGTTAAATAATAAGCGTTTTTGTGTAATTTTCTTTGGGATCCTCGCAGTGACCTGATCCGTAATTAAGAGTCGGTAATGCTTTAGCAGACGTGTCTGTTATCATATTGTCATTATGTTTTTACATACTTTTGAACTTAAAAGTGTAAAATATATATATTTTTAAACCATTTTTATTCTAGTTATTCCATATGTTGAAAAATATGAAAAAGTTAGTGGCAAGCAATATATGGGAATATATGAGAGTCGAACGTGCAACGAGCACGTCTACAGAAAACGCTGTCCTATTGCGCCACGATGGGTTCACAATGAATTTTAATTTAAAACTAATCTTGACGCTTTTTCTATCACATTATTTACTTATATAACGTAGAAATAAGATCGATATGATTTATTCCTACTGGCAACTTTCCCCGATTTGTAATTGTAGAAAATTTTGTTCTGTAAAATATACGTATTTCCTACAAAAACTTTATAATTTACAAAGATTACATAATGAACATTTTTAATTTGTTGTTTAATCTAAATTAACCTACAATATTTATATATATTTATATTTTACACATACCAGGCTAGCCGCAGGTGATATGAATGTCCAAACAGCTTTCAAATAGAATCTCTGCAGTTTGTTTAGCTTTATATTCATAGAAGCCAAATCGTTCATCGCACGATTAATGCCGTAGCTGCTGTAGTCTGAAAACATAATTTATTCTTATTTAAAACTATTTCTCTTCAATGGAGAAATGAAAAGAGTGTCTTAACACTAGAATCCCAAGAGTCCTTTGCCTACCTTGTCATGTACGGGACAGTGCGTGAAGTGAAAACAATATTTTCTTTTCTCTTTTTAAATTATGGCTGTGCAGTTGACACAAAGGAGGTTGTACGTTAAAAAAGAGGGTTCCGCAATAAAAAGAAACGCTTAAAACAAATGATTAGAAAGGTTCTAATTTTTGTATCTTCATTAACGAATATATAAAAAAAATATAAGATTTCCATCGCCTTAGTACAGGATTTGACTGTAAACGAGACGGTCGCGCGTTTTATTCTCACTAAGGGAAGAAAATATTTTACTTCACTTTTATTAGCTTCATGCTGTTTCCCGCACATAACATGGAACAGGGTAGACTGAGACTATATAGTATTGAAAATTTCCACCAAATATCTCAAAGACATTGCGTACCAAATGGCGCTTTGCTTTGTTTATAACAGACTGAGGAAATGAAACTAATTTACTCTTCTGAGTATAAATTGTATATAAAATCAAGGTCCATATTAATCAAAATTAAGACGACTTTCATAGATAAGTAAATAAAAACGTGTCTACAAATTGTAAATTATAATATAAACAACATTAAAATAACAATATGAAACAAATTAATAAGAATCATTTAAAGTTTTTCCAAGTAACACAACTTGAACAAGCACAAGCTTTCTGAATAAGTATTTTAAGGTCTTCAACTTATTTATATATTCAAATCCCAGTACTGCGCAATGTTGATACTGTTGTTACAACTTTTGTCATTATTACATTGATATAATAATGTTTCTATAGAGATATTCAATATTTGTACATTTTATTTTTACTATTGGTGACATAATATTTTTTAATGTACTAATTTGTTTTCAGGGATAGGTAGAACGTATTTTACGTGCAGAACTGAGTGCTGTTCTCCATTTTTCTTAAACTTTTCAAAATTCCATGACTCGATTTGTTTTATTATACTTATGAAAATAATTCAATAACAGTTAAATTATTTATTAATAATTTAAATGTATATTAATATAAATTTATGTTTAAAATTATAATTTAAATATGATAAATTTCACAAATTAAACTCTCAACGGTCGTTGTGTCTGTTAGGTATGAAAGCCAAACTTCACGATGAGAGTCACGTATTTTTTTTATCTTCATGGTATACATTGCATATAGCAAGGTTGGCCGAGGGAACTTTAGAACATTATGACAATTATGTTCTCTACCGATATAAGAGGCATTGTCTATAGCGTGACGGGACTCAACGCCACCGCTTTGTCGCCAGAGCAAGGAAGTTTCACATGCACGCTTGTCCCTTTGTCACTAAATAATGCTAATAAATATAATTCAAATAAAAAAAAAACTATTTAATAGAAGCTCACATTACGCTCTGCACTATCTCAAAACTAGTAAGACGTGGTTTCATGACACTCCGTAACATCATTAGACTACTTTCCAAACTTGTTCTTTGAGGCAGTTCGTGTATTGTTTAAGACATGTATAGCGTTTCCTGCTGCGGGGTATTTGTTTAAAGTGCAGTTATTAGGTTAGAAAATATATTCTTAAATTAAAATAAAATAAATAAATGTTTAATATAAACGATTGAGGTTGTCATCATCATTGTCATGACAGTCCCCTTCGATTAAGACTCGCTCTCCGTCGAATTCTTAATGCATTACATATTGCGGGTCGCAACGTGATGTTTCTAGAGTGAATAAATTAAAATGTTAAATATTTTATTCCCCCCAAATAGTAGTCGAGCCTACAATCGTCGCACTCACAGTCGCTTGCTTGTGCAATTTGTGCCACTACAGTCTCATAAAAAAATGATTTTAAGTTTGTAACTTGTTATTTTGGAAAAAAAAATTGAATTTGAATTTAATATATTTAATTTCCTCGTGCTGAAACGAACCCACAACCTGTAGCGTTCACACTCTCATGCTTGTCTCCTACGCCACAACAGACCTCAGTAACATTAATATAGTCGATAAAATGATATATCTAAAATAGTATTTAAGCAAACAAACAAAACAGCCTATTGAATAGATGCAGTATAGATTTTTTTTAGCTTCACGCTGTATCCCGCACGAGCCAGGGTAGGCAGAGGGAACCCGGGAACCTAGTGTTAAGACACTCCGTTCCACTTCCGTTCCCCACTTTCCGCCGAATTTGAGGCATAGCGTGTTGAGTGGCGGAACTCAACGCCGCGCTTTACCTCATTACCAGAGCGAACAAAAGGAACATTACATATTTATATTGAAAATCCATACTAATATTATAAATGCGAAAGTAACTCTGTCTGTCTGTCTGTATGTTACTCTTTCACGCCTAAACTACTGCACCGATTTTGATGAAAATTGGCACAGACTTAGATATGAACCTGAGAAT
>DWMZ01005429.1:0-10951 GCA_018249855.1 Eueides tales michaeli | reverse complement strand
ATGTGCTGGTACAAACAGACAAACAGACAAACAGACAAACAGACAGACAAAAATTTTAAAAATTGTAGATTCGTGTTCTATTACTTATTTTAAGCCCCCCTACATTATTTTTTCATAAATAGATTCATTGTACAGACACGACTTTTTTACTGTTTTATTATAGTATAGATAATGACAGTTATTAATCTTCATAATGTTTTCAATTTGCTATTGTTAAAATATCAGTGCATAAATAATTGATAAACGACTAGTTCTTAGTAAAATTTATGGCGTGGGTTGTGATCGTATTTATATACGAGTAAGTATTGCTACTTGGACCCCAGCCCCATTGGCGGCCGCAATTTGAGATTCAAATCCCGCGGGAGGTGCTCTTGCAGCCGTCGACACTTCCTTTCAAGACACGTAGTGCTTGTAACAGACAGTAGGGCTATAAACAATATCTCAAGATAAAAAAAAGTTAATTGGGCCATTTTTACACTAGCACTTGCAAAGGTTAGACGCCTTTATATTAATAAATAAATATGTCTGAAGAAATCTACAGGTAGTTATTATCGTGGAGTTTTGCGACAGATTTGTTATATTTATAATTTTCATAGCTTCTCTGGCTCTCATATTTACACAGTAGATAGTGAGAGCTTCAAAGCAAAAACATTTAACGTAATAAAATTACATAAGTTTATAGAGTTCGATAATGGCTAATCTATGTATGTTTTATATTTTGTAGCAATCAACGCTCACGTCCACACAATTGTCGAGTATTTCTAAAGCAAGTGCTGTACACTAGTTGTTGTTATAGTAAAAAATATTTACTTAAGCAAAATAAGTCTGTCGTGGCGCAGAGGCACACGCATGTGACTGTAAACGTCAGATTGTGGCTTCGATCCCGATTTTCATTTTATCCCTTTGATAACAAGGTAAAAGCGCAGCGACAAGTTCCACTACTCAACACGCAATGCTTTTAATTCGGAAAATGAGGAATGGAACGAAGTGTGCTAACACTGCGTAGTTACCTCGGGCTACCCCGCCACGTGGGGGTACAGCGTGAAGCTGAAAAATATAATAAGAAAAAAATCGAAATATGACGTTAAATTTCGCCTAATTTCAACACCGTGCTATAATCTTACTAAAACAAGATTGGAAATTATTACAAATATTGTATAGAATAATTAAATTAAAATAAGACATCTTGCTTTAAAACTCTTAGCATATTGGTCTTAAAAAAACACTTAACAAACAATAAATTTTCATAAAACTCTAATGTTAAAAAAGCAACAGGAAGTAGGAAGAACCATTATTCATTCCCACGCCAAGAAATACTGAAGAGACAATGATTTGTATTTTTGCAAACTCGACAATGAGGGCAGTTAGCTTCACAACAGCCATAATTTATTGTAGGGAACCCTAAAACTGAACTAATTGGTGCTTTGATGGTTGCCCATTCATTTTGAATAATTGAATAAGGCCTTCTCCAAAGGTAATCTTTAGAATGAACAAATAAGAAATTATCTTCTGTATTAAAATGTTTGTAAGGAATTGTTTTAAGATTTTATTGTTTTAAATTTTTGTCACTAAAGTTAAATATATTTGGATCAATTTTATCATAAATGTTGTTTGATCGGATTTTATATAGAAGTTACTCTTAGTTACTTGTAACTTGACGTTGCGATCCAAGTCTATCACTCAAAACGCAATGTTCCCATAACTGGGTGAAATGGGAAACTGTATACTACAGTATACTATCACATGGGTCTATTCTAATTACAGTGGTAAAAAACATGAAAGTGAACACTTATCTTTTAATATGCAACTACAATACTATTTTCCGCTTAAGCAGAAAAATAACTATAACTTATATACTTTTAACCAATTCCAAAAAAAGGTGAACTACTAATATCAAAATATTGAAAACAACTCCTTGTGTTAAACATTATAAAGTACAATAATCACTATTATAAAGTTTTATATAAATACTTTATTCATAGAATAAATCTCGACAAAGTTTTGATAAGCAAACTTCCAAATAAACCTAAAATGTAGACGGAACTATGTAAATCTTCTATAACAATAGAAGTGAATGTCTCGCCTAATGTTAGCAACCATTGTTCCAAGCTACATTGGCTCTTTGAATTTTGATGATCAATCTTCGTAACTGAAGTTTATAAGCTCAAATTTGACCATTTTTTTGTGTTTTAAATGTAGTATTTTCAATACAACGTTCATTATGAGAAAGCGTTTTGTTTGGAAAATTAATATGTATCCTTGTTATTTCATCTTTAATCTTTGTTACCTGTATAACAAGATAGGCAATGAGATTAGTGTCAAAACACTCAATTACGTTTTTTCCGCACGAAAGTGACGGTGATTAACGCTGCGCATGGTCTTGCCAGGAAGGAGAAATGAAAATAACACGTTTCCGAATGTAAGTTGGTTGGTTATCACATTGCATCTAAAAACATTATTTTTTTTTCTTGTCGATACCAAAGAAGAGATTCGATTTTGATTTTGACAAATCTTATGGCACTTGAACTATTCTCTTCTGTTCCTAGTTTATGGCATTCCAGGCGTACCAGTCGAGCACTAATTAATTCGCCAATATCATATCGAATGGAGAAGACACAAAGGGGATTGGACGCTAAAGAAATGTTAGTACTAAATAGGAAATTATATGTCTAAGAAAAAATTTTTTCGGCTTCACGTAGAAGGAAACCTAGTTTTCAAAATATTTCGTTCCGTTTCCCACTTTGCATTGAATTTAAGGCATTGCGTGTTGAGTGGCGGAACTCAACGCCACGCTTTGCCTTATTACCAAAACGAAAAAATAAAAACTTGACATTTTTATTTCTTTCTTTCTCACTTTGGCATTATGTTTAATTCGATAATATTAAATATTTCATTTTCATCATTTCATTCAACTCCACGCTCAACAGTCTGGTTTTTCTGCGTCACGACAGATAGGTCTCAAACAAAGATCCGGTTAAAATATTTCCTTCACCTATAAAACACCTCAATTAATTGAAATTAATCTTGCGAGTGTCATTATACACATGACAACAATCAAAATTCACCACAACCTAGATTTATAAAATAAATATATATTGCAATTAAAATATGCGAAATATTTCTTATCTGTCTCATATTAGTAATAAGTCTACGTATTTTAATTTTAAAGGCATCATACGGTGCTTCGAGTAGTCAAAGAATGGTTTCTGATTAAATTCTTCTATGATGCAAAGAATGTATGTTTTGTTTATTGGTGTACCTATAAATATTTCAATTCTATATAAATGTTTCAATGATATAGTTGTTCAAAATTAATTTTGAAAAAATCTAAACTATATTATTTCTTATTTTTGAAGTTTACACTGATTTAGTATAGAATGTTACATAGTATAAATAGCGTTAACTTAATACTTTTTATGAAATATTAATTTCATAAAAGGTTTTTTTTTTTTTTTAAGGATAAGACACGGCAAACGAGCGTACACAGCGTACGGAGCTACAGGAGCGTTGCCGGTCTGTAAGGTGTATGGGCGCCGGGGCCCGGCATTACCCAATGCGAAACGCAGTGACCAAAGTCACTACTTAACGCCGGTTTTAAATGCCGAGGGTGGTAACAATCCGGTCGAGTCTGCCCATGCGTGTTGTCATTGCTGACAACGTGACTCTCCCACTCGTACTTTAGTCGCCTCTTACGACACCATCAGTACGAGCGAAATTTTTTTGTATCTTTTCACTGTATGCCGCATATAGCAGGTTAGGCAGTGGGAACCTGGTAACCTAAAAAAGATACTGTGTTCCTGTTAAGACATTTTCTCTTCTCTACTTTCACTTCTAGAACTTATAACTTATATCTAAAATATGTTAAAAACACATGATATTATTTTGATTATTCTGGAAACACCACTAGTCGTTAGAGGAGTCCCTATCCTGGGGTAGAACCCGATACCAACCTTTATGTATAATAAATTCAAATATAACTTAATCATCAACTCTGCACATGTAAGAAAGTAATATAAAAACAAAATAAAAATAGGTCATTTGCAAGTTGGACCCACTCACTGAGAGTTCATTACCAAATTCAGTATTATGAAAACGGAAAGTACCTATGAGCTAGAAAGCTTGACAGCCTTAATTTTGCAAATGTGTGAAATAATTTTATATAAAATAGTGCATGATCACAAATTAACTTAACTTATCTTAACTTAGCTTCACGCTATATCCCTGGCGGGGTAGGCAGAGAGAACGGAGTGCCAAACGCGACGGTCTCGGCATACCTCTTTCGCCTCGTCCTCTGTCATTAACCTCTTCATACATACCTTCCGGGGGGTCCTCGTACTTTTTACGTGACCTCCAGTATCGTAGATTCTGTGTTTTCGAAGGTCAACCGAGGTCTCCCCCTCCTTCCCTCTCTTACCACTCACTTTTCCTTCATAAATATTTTTTGCCATTCTCTCTTCACTCATTCGCTCGACGCCACCTGAGCATGTTCTCTTCATTCTCACTGTGACATCCACGTTAGTACCTACCATTCTGTGTATCTCTTCATTGGGTATGCGATCAGCTAAACCTTCTCCGCATATCCTACGCAGATCGCATCTTTACAATATTCATCCTTCTTACATTGTTCTTCTGTAATACCAACGTTTCGCTGCCGTATAACAGCGTCAGTACCAGTACTATATTGTGTACGGCAAAACGAAAAAGGATGTTTCGCCGTCTAAACAATACAGCTAAAGCACCGTTAACTCTGTTACCGACAGCAATATGCCTTTCAACATCAATTTCGTATCTTCCGTCTCTGCTAAACATACTTCCCAGATATACTACCTCATTCACTTGTTCTAATATCTTATCATTTACACTGATCTTACACTCTGTTCTTTCTTCATTTCTTTCAAATATTAGAACCTTCGTCTTATTCGCATTCAGGCTAAGACCATTATTTGCACATCGTTCTTTCAAAGTAGTAACCAATGCCTGTAACTCACTTTCTGATGATGCAATAAGCAATGCATAATTTGCGTACAGCAGGCAATTTATATTCGAGGTACCTACTTTCACTCCCCTGTCACTTTGTCTTACTCCTTGAAGTTGATCACAAATTTGTAATATTAAATACTTACAAATTTTTGATTTACGAATTTTTGTATTTTAAGTTGTCACTTCATGCCAAATTTTATAAGTAGAAGTTTACCAGAAGTACTAACAAGCTTTGATTATTTGGCGTATTCTTACAATATGCAGCAGACAGATACATGAAGTGTTGTTCTTAAAATAAATCTATAAATATGTGCTCATATTCTTTGGTTGGGTTTACTTAAAAGTTTGTTTTTTTTTCTGATCTCCAAGGTACCTTAGACCTGGATCTATATATAGAGCTGAAGCTAATATGGAATCATATGAGCTTCATACCTCTACATCTGTATATATATCTGGCCTTGTAAGTTACGGAAACCTGAAAAACAAACAAACATACATATCCAGATATATAATACATAAATATATAAAAATAATTTACATGCCAATAAGATTACGTGAAATGTCAGTGCGACTATCATTGTCTTAAGAGGTAATCGCCTAGCTTTTATATCGAGAACCAGATATATTACTGAAGACGGCACATTAAATGTGTTTTAGTATTAATTTACGTTTAAAAAGCGAGAAGAATATCTTAATATGAATAAAAGAAATGTCATAATTATTTATCACTTATGTTTTACTTAAAAAATACCTGTACATTATCCAAGAATTTAGTACACATTTACCTTTTCCTTTAAAATAAACGTAATGTATTCATACAAAAACATCTTTCCGGCAATGTTGTGACTTAAATTAATAAAGATAAAAGAAAAAATCCCCGGCTCTTACGTAAATGATAATGAGAAAAAAAATTCAAAGGAAATTTAATAACATGCGTTATTAAAATCACTTTGTTGTATCTTGAACATGTCACATAATTATTATAATAAGGATCGTAACAAATTTAAATTAAAAAGTTTGCATAAAATAAATATAAATATATATTGATAATTTAAAAGCAGCGTTTGGTCTTGCCAGTATATAAGTCGTTTTAACCGAAACCCTTCAACTGGATTAATCGCGTATAATAAGTATTAGCGACCCGCTCGTCGCTACTCACTTGAAGATTTGACAATTATTTATATACTATTAATATATTATCTGAATTATTTTCGTTTTATAATAACATTATCATTAGGAAAATTACGCCTATAGGATTACTAAAGCGGTTGATTTCCCTTTAACTGACCCTGCTGCCTTTGTTTTATACTTCTGGCTTTTTCTTATCATTTGGAAACGCTTTTACGCAGATCGCCCGAAGGAAAATAGTGCCTTATGTTCAAGTGATATTATGATACTCATCGGTGAATCCTATCTTACTCTCTAAAACCCACCGAAAACCAGTCCACGTATATGTGACGCCGTGGAATCGCATAAACTACTACGATGCCGGCAGAGTTTCCAGGTCGACACGACATAAGTACCTTCAAAAAGCGCGTTTGTCTCTACCTTAAAGGCCAGCAACACACCTGTGGCTCCTCTGGTGTTACACGGGGCCGTGAAAGACGGTTATCACTCACCATCAGGTGACCCGTACGCTCGTTTGCCTTGTCTTTTCCGTAAAAAAAATCGATCCCAAAGTCCATACTTTGTCGTTAAAAAATTTTATTCAGCCTTTGCTTGAACCATTTATAAGAATGTGAGTTATTCTTGACGCCTGTCGTTGGGCAGCAGCGCAAGTGTGCCAATGTCAAAAAGATAAGTTTTGGGTTCGTCCCCGCTAGAGAAAATGCCATATTTAATATTTTTATTTCTTCGCTCTGATAACAAGGCAAAGCCCGGCGTTGACTTTAGCTGCTAAACATGTAATATCTCAAATTAGACGGAAAGTAGGAAAAAGAACGGAGTGTCTTAATACTAAATTCTCAAATACCCTATGCCTACCCTGCCATGTGCATGTGCTGAACTATGCAGTGCAGCATAGTAGTAAGCACAATGAAATTGTCTGAAATATTTATATTAAAATTATTTAGATATTCGGTTATTCTTTTTTTTAAGTTAAATGCCGAGTAGAATGTTATTAATCGGTTTTTAGTAACTAAAATCGTTCTTTTAAATGAGAAAATAAGTCTTAGCAATTTGAGGCCTTGCCAAAATGCTCAATAAAATTATTTTATATAGAAATGCAGCGAAAAAATTTATTAACATAAACAAGTCCTTTCCAAATACTCACCACATCACAAAAGCTATAAATCACTAGCAGCAAGTAGTTTTAAAGGCTTTTAGTGGTTTTCCAGCTCAGGATTTACCAATAACATTGAGGCCTGCAGGAAATTAATCCGCGTGTTTCGTTGCCAAACCTGTCGAGTGCGTTTACGTACGATTCAAGTGTGTCCATATTAGATCTAACATTTGAAGCTCTTATATGCCAATGCCATTCAGGCCAATATAACCTTTAGTTTTGTCAGAACAAGTGATATAATTCTACTTGAATATTAGACCATGGGAATCAAACAGCTCAGAATTATTGAATCTTCCGTACAATTATCGTTTATCAGTTCGATACGCGGATATTAGGCTAGTCTTTGTAATTTGCTATTACACTTTGATTGTGGATCAGTTTGATATTGCTTTTCGCCTGTGGGACTATAGCTGAAGGTATTGGGTTAAATCGGCTGGGTGAAGTATTTGAACTGTATTCCTATTAGAAAAGTCAAATTTGTATGTTTGAAATCCTTAATACTGTAGTTTGTTTAGGCAATTAAATATAAACTAAATAATCATTACAGTCATCTATACATATAATAAATCTGTAACTGGTCTGTACATGGAAGGTGTATTAAAAATACTTATAGGGCACGTTTATTAATGTAATTGGCCGCAATATAGTTTTTTTTTGTTTATTTTTTTATTTGTTAGTCTGTGCGTTTGTATCTCTAATCTAAAAAACGGCTTACCTGATCTTAATGTAGTTTTAATAATGTAAAAATCACTTAAAAAGTTATTACAATTTTTAATTACTTCTTTCGACAAAATTGCTATAAAATTTTTATGCATTTAGTAAAAAAAATGTGATAATATGGGTTAGTAAAGCAAGAAAATAATTGAGATTAGTAAACAAAGTAGTGTAATTCAAGTGGGCCGAGCCGCAGATCGTTAGTTGTCTATTATTTTATTGTATTATTCATATGAATAATTACAGGAAATTTTTGATGATTGTTTTTTTATCTTATATAAAAATACGTTAATATATGTATATTGAAATATAAAAATATTTTCTTAAGTATCTTTACAGACATAGGAATACATTGAACCATCGTTCCTTTCGTCCATGTCAAATTACACGATCATTACAAGTAAAATGTTATACCATTTTATGTCATTTAATATACAAAGATCAGATCAGAGCATAATTTATTATATAATTTCGAAAATTAATTTCTCTATTACTTGAAATATAAGAAAGGTTGGTTTTATATTATATTACCGCTTTAAATGAGAATTACATTCTATAAAATTTCCAGCTTAAAATAAAGTATCAAACAAAATTCCGCACTCAAGGAAACGAAATATTTATTTTTTTATAATGAAGTAATTGATATTTTCGCTTCGCTCTGGTAACAAGGAAAAACGCGGCGATGAGTTCCGTTACTCAACACGAAATGCCTCAATTTCGGCAGAAAGTCCCTTTGCTTACCCTATTGTGTGCTGGATACAGTGTAAAGCTGAAAAACTTTCAATTAGAAATCGCAATTCTCACTCACTCAGGAGCTGAATGCTGAAGCTGAAAAATACTGTGACACAAACAGACATATCATCATCAGCAACGGGGGCTTATAAACTTATGTAGCAGGTATACACTCTAATTCAATGGCATAATAAGCATACTAAACAAAGACAAAGAAAAAAATAAAAATTAGAACCCGCTCCTCTTCGAAACCAACCAAGCGGTCTGATCGCTAAGCTATATGTTCTCATAAACCTACGTCGAATTTCTTGTACGCTAATTACAACTTATTTATATTGTTAGCATCTCTTCCGCTATCCAAAAGTTTACTTAGAATAATCATTTGGCAAAAGAGAATGCTATTAATTAAATATTTTTACTAATTTTAAGCTGTTAATTCACACTTAGGAAACATAAAAAACTACGTTCAGGTGTTAATAAGTATTTATAAAAATAATAGAGAATCTTGTAGTCAAAATAACGTTTTCCCGAGAAAACTTAACGAATACTGTCGGCCGGACAGAGGTTGCGGGGAAAAAGCATTGCGCTTTGATCAGCGTAACTTAACCGGGCACTTTGTAAGTAATTCACTTCCCCGAATCGGCATCTTACTAATGACTATCTAGCTTTAAGCCAAATGCCATTACAGTCACATTACCTTATGGCCTTTATATTAAAAAGCTTCACCCGTCGTACCCCGCACATTGCAGGAGGGTAGACAAAAAAAATATTGAGCATTGGCATGATGGATGGCATGCTGTCGGTGTCGTAAGAGGCGACTAAAGTACGTATGTAGGAGTCACGTTGTCAGCAATGGCAACACGCATGGGCAGACTCGACCGGATTGGTACAATCCCCGGCATTTAAAACCGGTGTAAAGTAGTGGCTTTGGCCACAGCGTTTCGCATAGAGTAATGCCGGGCCCCGGTGCCCATCTATATTATAGACCGGCAACACAACGGTGATCACTTACCAGCAGATGACCCATACGCTCTTTTCCATTAAAAAAATACAATTGTTAGAAAATAAAATATTGAATATTTCCTAACTTAATTTAAAAAATATACCCACAATTAACACTAACATTAACCATAGTACGCCTAAGTATATTTGAATTTCACTCAAAGCCCCACAATGTAACCCAACCCGAGCGGATCCAATCCAGCCTAACTGTTTGACTAACACTTATTTATCCTACATCTGCTTTAGCAAACTTCATTTGAGAGCTGAGACCGATGTGGGATCAATTTACGATTAGTTAATGCAATTTATTGCCATATAGGTAATGTTCATGAAATGAAAAAAAAAATATTTGTGATGCTTAAGTGGAGAAGTCTGAAAGAGAAAAAGGGGAGTGTCCTCCGCATAGCCTGCGTACGTACGGGATATAGAATGAAGCTGAAAGAAAAGAAAAATACTAAAGTGTTTATTTATTATTTTCATTTACGCCCTCTAGTAATAGGAAAAGGCGAGGCATAGAGTGTTAACACAACACGCTATATCTGAAGAATTCGGCAAAAAGTGAGGAACGGAAGTATCTTAATGGCAACTGAGTGTGCTAAAATTAGTTTCTCAAAGTCTTTTTTCCTATCGTAGTATGTTTGAAATACAGTGTGAAGCTAAAATCAATCGTCGCCAATTAAAGATTTTGGATTTGTTTAGTACCATTTTTTCATTTTTCTTCTACCGCATGATATAGTGACGACAATAGATGACATGAGCGGCATTTGTAGGAGAAATTGAATAATTTTCCATACTCTTCATTTGTTTTCAATTAATGCTGCGGCATTTCATCAAGATCATGAGGAACAAGTTAATGTTATTTTAAATAAATATTAATAGTAATTTTATTGTATGGATGCCCCCTATATATTTTTTATTCTGTTCCATCATATATTTTGTTGAGGCGGCAACTGGAATATCTCCTGTAGAAATATAAAAAGAGAAGATAAAAATAAAACATACACATAATGTGCGATAATTTCAACTGTATGATAATCGCTGTTTATAAGATGCAGTCTGGAAACAAACTGACAGATAAACGAATTAAGAAAGGATTAATTTTACTCTTTGGACACGGAATCCTAAATATATATATATATATATATATATATATATATATATATATATATATATATATATATATATATATATATATATATATATATATATATATATATATATATATATATATATATATATATA
>DWMZ01005428.1:0-10951 GCA_018249855.1 Eueides tales michaeli | reverse complement strand
CACGCCCACGCCCACGCCCACGCCCACGCCCACGCCCACGCCCACGCCCACGCCCACGCCCACTCCCACTCCCACTCCCACTCCCACTCCCACTCCCACTCCCACTCCCACTCCCACTCCCACTCCCACTCCCACTCCCACTCCCACTCCCACTCCCACTCCCACTCCCACTCCCACGCCTACCTGTACCTAGTACATTTTATTAGTTTTATAATTCCTTATATATGTGTATTTTAAAAGTAAATTGTAATTTAAGTTATTCAGTACTATAATTTTTGCATATTTAATGTAAAACGGGGTTATGGCAGCCAGGGTGTACACATACTTCCTTAAAAAAGTTACTCTCAGCAATGAGAGGTGATTTATTTTTAACTTCATATTTGCTATATTTTTACCTAAAGGTACATTTTACAAGCTGTAGGCAGAGGGAACTTGGGAACCTAGTGTTAAGACACCCTGCTCCGATTTGGACACTTTTGTTCCCTACTTTCCGCCAAAATGGAGGCGCTGATTGGACGCTGTTTTGCTTTGTTACCAAAAAGTGGAAATTAAAATATTAAGTATATCATTTTCTCAAGTGGGGGAAATGAAACCCACAGCATGGCATGTGTGTTATGTTAATTTTTGTTAGTTTATCATCTGAGAATAGAAATTATAAACTGTTATAATTTAACAAAGAGTTAACAGAATATAAATTATAAAAAAAAAAAATATTATAAGTTGTTTTAGTTCAGTTCTTTTTATATGGCGTTCCAAGTGTGCTAGTTGAGCATAAAATATTTTCGCCGATGTCGTTGGATCGCAAGTACGCTAAACAACTATACTTACTGGCACTAATTATTCGTTGGCAGAATAACGAGCTATGTTATGTGGTAGTGTTATGTTATTATTTATGCTGAGTGCTCTGGATACAATTGCAGAATTCCATAAACAATATTGAGTCTCAATCTGCTACTCATGATATAACAAATCTGATAGATTTAACTAACTTAATAACCCGTATTAATAGCGGGTAGGTGTGATGTTAAATATATGAAATCTGTTTAATTGATTAATATATTGATCTCAATTAATTTATTTCTATTAGAAACTTTTTTTTTGTTATTTTTTAAAATGTTAATCCACACTTAGAAGAAAAATACTAATTAAGAAATCTTATAAAAATTTGAATGTAGCGGGACTTGAACTAACGCCTCTTGGATGGATTTCAAGAGGCGCGTGTTCAAATCGTAGCGGGATCAAGTTCATAAAAGCGAGAGAAAAAAAAGAAAGCTTTCAAATTTTTATGTTTTCTTAATAACACGTGAAATCTCATGATTTTGTTTTATTATTGTTTTACTTGTGATTATTACTAGGCGAGTGTGTAAGTAACTGGTCTATCCTGTCTTACCCTAAATGATTAGTGTTTAAAAATATTTCTTTATTTTTTCCAACAATTTTCTACTTTCCATTTATTATATTTATATTTCCATTATATGTGTATGTATATATATATATATATATATATATATATATATATATATATATATATATATATATATATATATATATATATATATATATATATATATATATATATATAAATATATATATATATATATATATATATATATATATATATATATATATATATATATATATATATATATATATATATATATTGTGGCGATGTTGGAATTTGTCTTAATTTCACTTCTCATCAGAATTCCTTTGAATGGGTCGGACCCACAGTCAGCGTGTAAGATTAAATTCTTCTTAGTTTCACCACAGTACGATTTTTTCAACTTTACATTTAACCCCGAAAGGTCAGCAGTAGCACTAAGCTCCCTGTCTCTTTTACCAGTCATACTTGCTCGAAAAGAAAGCTACTAAAACTATAGGAATGAAGGATTTAAAGGTGATTAGATATAAGGTGTGAAAATTATATATTTTTTATTTATTAAAAAATAAAAAAAACTAGTAATATATTTCAATAATTAAAACAACATCAATTTTCTTCATTCTTTAATGCATTTCCTCTAATTTTTTTGACAGCGATGAGCACTTTTGGTGAAAATAGATACCAGAAATCAGTATAATTTAACTATATATTAATTAACAGTTTCAATAAAAAAAACCTCTCGATTTATATAATAATGTATCTTTGCTTAAATTCAGCAGTTCAACTTCACAATAAAAATAGATCTCTCCTATAAAATTTATATAATTTACAAAAGCGGTAATGTTAGATAAAACAACAATAAATAAATGCCTCTGGGGATAAAACACAATAAGTATTATATTTTTCTCTTTGTAGATAAATTGACAGATGTCACTCTGTTAAGGTCAATTGTATATAAATATCTTACGAGTATAAAGTATCTATTGGTGTTAGTCGCCAAAACTGAGAACTATGCTGCATTCATCTACTAGTAAGCTACTGCGTATTGGTTCGTCATTCATTAACTATATTTTGGCTAAAAAGTCAACATTTGCAAAATTATCTTTACAAATTGTCATGACACTATAAGAATTAGTCAACGATGAAACGTGCCAAAGATGCGGCGCCGGCGGCGGTCGGCTCAACGACTACTCTACTCTAACCGTAGGATATGTTACTCGTTGCGATTATCTATTTATGGCTACGAAATATTAAAAATTTATAATGCTCTTGCAAAATTTCTAACTGTTGGCAGAAAAATCACTAAAGATAGATCAAAACAAGGTATCAAGTCAGAAAGAAGTGTAAGCATTTTTCATGCATGTGGCTACATCTACGCCGTCAGTGGGTAGAGATGTGTGTCGAGTCATCGCCGAGCCGGCGGCGAGGCAGCGCGCTCGCAGCCCACTGCTGCTCTATCACAAAACGTACTTCGTCCGAATTTGTTATCGCTCCGGCCTACTTACTCCTACTAAATGATCACTATCGATAATAAATTATTTTCACCTACAATTAAAACAAGGTACGAAGTGTTATAGTGCATCAAAAAACGTGACGTCTAGCGTCGCGCATGCGCGATAATTGACTGGACCGCTCGAAGGAGCGCCCCCTTATCACTTCTATATAAAATGAATCACGCTAAAGGCGAATCTTTTAATAATAATACAATATTTACATAAAGAAACGGTTCGAAGCGCTACTGATCCACCTCTACATAGGAAACCGAGACCATCCATACATAATCCGACGTCGGTCGTTACTTGTTAGTCTACATAAATTTAAAATTAAAAAAGCGTCTGTGTGCTATGGTTTATGTGGTCTGTCGATTGTGCGACGCTTTTGCAATGCCCAGTGTCCGGTGACTGCGGCGCGTCGTCGCAGCGAGCTGTGCGCAGCCGACCGCCACGCTTAAACAATCATAAGTATGCATGATATTCTGAATATATACGATTTGTGTTATTTAATATATTGAAAGAAAATAACTATATTTGTTGTGTTTTTATTCACTCACTGCTATTTATTATGGTATTGGAGAGTTTGAAAGCATAGCTATCGCAAGACAAATCAACAAGTACGTTGTTTGCGGGCAGCATGGGCGACGCACAGCTACACAACGCTCTACACCTTACTACGCTTCAAACTTTACATAATTATTAACAATTCAATTATATAATATCTCCGCCTGCGTCTACTGTACTATAAGGAACGTTATAAATAATCATCAACGTTCAAGTTCGCGAACGACCGGATCGCATCCGTCAACAATAGATATATTTCTTACGCCAACAAAGCATAAAATAGTGATATTTTTACATCTCAGTCTAGTCTATATAATTATATTTTTTCTTTAATGGCAAGGTATCTGTATAGACTTATTACATCCTTCGATACACAACAAGTATATCTATACAATTGGAATACGTCGCGTATTCGTTTCCTCACAGCGTCGATGATATAAAATTTAACCTAAATAACACAGGAGAATTAAGTATAAGATCACAAAATGAGATTCAGCGGGCGCGGTGGGCGCGCCAGCGAAGTCGCAGCTATAATACTCTACGCTAGAGGCGGGCGATTATGAATGACAATAATAATATTTATAATATAACTTTCGTTTAAGGAAAAGGAACATGTGACATGCTGAACTATTTCTGAGCTTAGGATTTTATTGTTAGTAATTACTCAATTCGTTTTTCTTACGTGATTATTAATCAGACATAATCGCCCTCCACCCTATGCTACAACTAGCGAGGCGGCGCGCGCGCTCGCACTAAGCCTAGTATTGCTATCGGTCAGCCCTAGCATAGTGTACGACGTCAGGGGGCGATTCCGGCGTCCGATTTGTGAAAGGCAGCAGTACTTGTTAAAGGCGGCTGTTGAGATTGCGCGGAGCTGAAGTCATGTTCGGATTTCGGACGTGGCAAAGCAGCCGCTACCCCCAACCCTGGCAATGCAACCCCGGCCATCCGACATGACGCTGCCTGTAACGGTTGAAGAGCCAGGCCGAGTGATCTTTCTGACAAACGTGCTACACTATCATCCGATAGACTGACATGCTCTGCTTCTGCTGCCAAAGCATTCACAACGGCATTTATCGTATTTCCTTCTGACGTAGTGTCGTCTTCTCTATGCGCGACGAGATTTGGATTTTTCCCGATTTTGTTCAGACGCTCCGCAGCAACGCTTTCCATTGTTCGCCGCATTAATGGGTACTGATCCAACACTGCGTTGAAGTGGTCCACGGATAACGAGAAAAGATTACAGTAAGTTTCAGCGCGGACGGATGCGACTCGTCGAGCATTGGTTAAAAGGCAAATTTCCCCGAAGTAAGAACCATCAGAAAGACTGGTCGCAACTTCACCATTTGCCATTACGATATCGACAATACCCTCTTGTATGAAGTACATTTTGTTTCCGATGGTGCCTTCTTTTATGATTATGTCACCTGAAATTTAATTGTTAAAAATGTATGTTATTAAATATGATCTCAAACATACCATAAATATACAAAAGGAAATTTTTCATATTTACCCGGCTGGAAGACTTCGTAACGCAGTTTAGTAACAACATCGGAGACAAAATTGGAGTCAGCATTGGCGAAAAATGGTACGGAAGCAACAAGAGATCTGCAGTTGTAATTGATCACATCTTCTCGAAGCTTTTCACTTAATTCACCCAAGATTAACTCCTCGTCAAAGAATTTGCCTTGGTATCTGTGTTCGAAGTACTCCGTTATTCGCTGACGCATTTCGCGCGGCAGCTTCCTATATGCCATATATTCCTCTACTTGTTTTACCTGTAGCATACAATGTACAATGAATATGGTAATTAGTATTTATTTAACTATATCCAATTAGTTAATATTGTGTACTTATAAGTTGCTCCACATGAATCAGTAAATAGTTTGCTTTAAAATCTCATCCGTGCAAGTACCTTAAAAATAAACTCAAGCACCGAAACCTACTACTTATATAAAATATTTATATTGGCTCCCGTCAACAAGTACATATCACGCCAAATTATGGATGAATTAGTAGGTCGGATTATAAAGTAAGGAATATTAAAACACCTATAACAATAATTTCTACCAGATATTACGAAATCAAAAGCTGTCATGAACACACATTAGTGAATTATTGTTATATGTACAAAATGTTGTAGTTTACACCGGTTAAAATGTGACGCGACATGATGTGTGGGTAAATGAAATGGTGAAGAAAACAACAATGCATTATATAATTTACGAAACGATCATTCCCTTCATACTCACGTCTAATTTCTGAAACAGGCAATAGTGACTATGAGATTAGTTGTTGATTATTTATGTGGATTTATATTATTTCACTATTTTTTATTATTATACTGTATTTTTAAGGTGCCAGGTGAATTATTATAAACAATAAATTAATTTAAATATATTTTATCAAATATAGCACGGTGTTGTTCATAACAGCTCATATTTTTTTACTTGTTTATACGTTACATAACTTTTAAGGTTTCTTTTTCAAAGTTTTTAATATGACCAGTGTAAATGAACATTTAATCATTCTGTATTTATACAACAATAATGATACCCGTTTTTGAATACATTAATCAATATGATTATTTCTTTAGTTATTATTAAATTATTTAAAAAAATACTCACAATGGTTTATATGAAGGTTCCGACTAGAATTTTACTTGTTATAGGACATACATAATTTTATCACCAATTAAGAACAATTAAATGAATATGACATGTAAAAGATAATCTACCTTTTCACGATATTGTCTGCGTGATGAGTCAAGACTCTGAATGAGATTTGTTGCGTGTCCAAGGAAAAGTGCATAACAGGTGGCTCCGGAGATCATTGATAACATAGTAAGCCACATGTCAGTAAGTGATTGTGGTGGAAACCGGCCATACCCAATGCACAGCATATGTGACATGGCCTTGAATAACGCCCACGAGTACTGTTCTAACCAGAAGGCTTCCTGAAAAAAGAAATAAATATTGAGAGAATTTATTGAGATGTAACATTTAGTTTATTTGTTTTGAGGCAGAAGAAAAGAAATTAAGATATTTGATACTAACTTGTAATTCATTTATTGCAACCCAAGAATTTGGGGGAAATCCTTGCAGCATAGGGACGAGAAACTGCAGACATCCAGACCAGTGCCCGATTAATAGCATCATACAGATGAGGTTGAATATCCGCATGAACACCGAAGCCATATTGAGGAACTGAGGAAGAAAGATTCGATTAATCAAGCCGCATTAACAGGACGTGTCACCTCTAAAGGAAGCCGTGCGGACTGCGCGCGACAAAGACGCTCGTTCAAGCATCGCGATGATTTCTACCGATGGTATCTTGTATCAGTGAGTTATAACATATGAACGCGTGAGACGAGTCGTCGAGCGAGCATGCGATCGCGGGCCTACGGGCAGGACATCCCAAGCCGCCGCGGACGCCCTGCCCGTCGCCTCGCGCGCCTCCGCCCGCGCGGCCAACGGGAGGGTCGGAAACAGAAACGCCAACGAAAGAGGAAGCGAAGCGAGCGTGTAAGGACGCCGGGCGGCGCCGGCGGCATGCTAAGCGGGCGAACGAGCACATGCGCGCCCTCGTTACCTTAAAGATCAGATTGCTTTTCGTGTCACCCTTCTTTTTTGCGACGTCGGAGCTCAGCCGCCCCCGGCGTTCCGTGCGCTTTTTTTGAAGATTCTGCAAGATCTAGAAAACAAGCGAGAAACACGAGATAGTAGGAGAGCCAGGCGCGCCCGGCTCGTGCGGGCAGGTCGGCGGTCGGGGCGGCGCGGGGTGTGTTTGGCAGGGCGGGGGCGCGTGCGGGCACTCGGGATGCACTAACACCGATGGGACGGGCTAGGCCCCTACGTGTACGCGACGACATGCGGCACCTGCGAGGCGAGGTCGCGCGAGCCGCCGTCCGCGTCGCCCGGCTCGTCGCTCGGCTGCGGGGCGGGGCTCATCTGCACACAACACCGTCACTGCGTCGTCGCCACCACCCTCCCCGTACTCCACTTCTCCACTGACTACTACCGTGACAGGTTCGGCCTACTCGGTGGTACTCTAATTATTCGGTATAGATTTGCAAGTGCATTATTTATAATACGTATATTGTCGCTATGGTAACTGAGGGGGCGTACTAGTGACGGATTAATAATATTTGATTCACCGTTTCATTTGGGAAGCTTAATAAATTGATTTGCATTATCGAATTAGGAAAGACTAACGACACGAAAGTTTAAAATATTATAGTACAGGAGAATTAAATACGAAAATTTCGGCGTCAGCGCATCTTCTAAAGGCCTTAAGAAGCAGCAACATAATAAGAACATATTGGCAAATCAAATATCACGTTTATGAATGTGGGACGGTTTGGGTCGGCATACGCGGACGCGGCGCGGCGCGGCGCGGGCTCATAGAAAAGAGACAGAATTAGATATCTCAAGTGAGAGCGTGCTCAGGCAGAAAGAAGCTTGCAGAGAAGCAGTAGAGAAGTGCAGAGCGGGACGTGGGGCTCACATACAGTGGAGGGTGGGGACAATGGTACAGTTTAGGATTACATCAAACTCCAATGATAAGTCATTAGGAATATCTACTAACTAGATAAAAAAATCAGATTATTTAGTATTCAATAACATTTCACATATTTAATTATTTACAAAAACATTATAGCCAATCACAGTAAACAATAAAGAAACAATTTTAAAAATATATTTAATCCAATATATTTTGTTAGTAGGTTAGGTTAGTATTTGGTGTTAGTTTATGTGAGCGTAATGTGTTAGAGCAGTGTTAGTGGTAGTAAGTAAGAAAATGGGCAAAACATGGTTGCTAGTAGAAATGATGGCTTACATATACTTCCTCCCATTGTGAGACATATCGGACGAGTCTGGAAAGCCTGAGCAGTCGAACCAGTGATAAAAGCTTTGCTAACCGTAGTATCCTTAGGGCTCGACCGGCGTGAAGAATTTGAAAACTTTCGCTAAAGTCCTGGAAACACAATCGTATACACGTTTTAGCAGTGTCCTATGTTGCGTGCATTATTTCTTAGAGACAGAGTTTCCTGAAAATCTAAACTATAGAGCATTAATATTCATTGCCTAACTTTATTTTACATTACAAGTGAAGACATGCATACTTGCTGAACTGATAGATTTAAAAATTCATCAGCCAAAGAAAAGTGCTGAAGCATTATACTTTACATATTATACTTATGTTTTTCTTATGTAAATTTTATGAACATATTAAATGAATTTAAGTAAACTTATATTTCGAATAAATGTAATAATAATTGAATTGTTATTAATATAAATATGATAATTAATAATTATGTATATATGTATTAGAAAATAGTAAAACTCCTTTGCTTATAACAACGATCTGTCGTTATGTTATTATTATGTCGTTATGCTATAAAAATATTAATAAACAAAGAAGTATATAAAATTAGTACAATTTGGTCGTGTTGCATTACGGCGAAAGGGTAAAATAATAAATGTAATATATATACGTGCTGACAAGAAAGATAACGGAAACAGCTAAAAATAAATAAAATAACAGCAAGAAAATGCTATAATAAATCATGCGTTCAAATAGTGAATATAAAGGTTATAAAAAATGTATTTAAAGAGATTTGATAACGTGCAAAGTCAACAGCCATTCGGTGGCAATAGTATGTAGATATAGTTGTGCGTAGGAAGTTTGACTTAGAATAGATAGTGCACAAAGAAGAAATGTGCTTTTTAAAAGCTCAAAGTCTCAGAAATGTTTCAGTACCCAATACGTATAGAAAATCGCTTATAGATCCCAGCGATAAAGCGAAGAAGAATAAGAAAAGATGAGATCAGATTTATATGGGTTACAAATCGTGCAAATACTTTTGTATAGTTGTGAAATTATATAAAAGAAATAAAATTGAAGATATATCTAGAGTGCTGCAATCAAACCTTTACGGGTTTCTTAGAAACCTTTACAATACAAGATATTAAACCGAACACGATGGCGCCTTGAACGTTCTCGTGGCAGTTGGGTCAATATCACAATGAGAGACGAAATAAAAGTAAAAAAAAAACACAAAATAAAAATTGCTATAAAATAAATAAACACCCAAGCTGAAACAGAATCAAAAACATAAAAGACAGTTTAAAACTAGTAATAGGAACACGGCCAAATTGCAACGTACGTTTACCTGGTTGAAGATTAAGAATATATAATCTAGTGGTATACTAGAGATGAGGTCAAGGAAGAACCATGTCCTCAAATAGTGCTTTGCTATTAACTTTGGGTCTAATATCACTTGTTCAGCATTGTCTTGTTGCATAATTCCTGAAACGTGAAATATTGAATGAATTTTAGTAAAAATAGGAATAAATATGTCTGAATCACTAATTTAAAAATAATTGTAGCGTAGTTAGTTATGAACATTTGAGTAGCAAGCAAATACTATTGATATACCTGTTCTAAAATTAACAACGATATCTATGAGAAATATGGTATCAGATAGACAGTTGAAGGCTATCCACCGTGTGCTGAGGTCATCGTTGAAGAAAGAAATGGCGACTGGCAGGATAATTAGATTGGCCACCAGTAGTAGTAGCATACATAGGTCCCAGTAGAATCTGTAACCAAAGACGAAATATTCAATCTAAGAATTATTGCTAACGAATTATTTAATCTAAAAGAATATTACTTTATTGAAAGATATCGTCCTTTTTGTTGCTTTGTTCACGGTGCCATGCGTGCTTACTTAAATTGAGGAGTGATTTAGGATAAAACAATTTAATGATAACAAGTGATATATTAGTAGGACTTATTGAAACTCTTTGAATAATTTAAAGAACTAGAGATATTTTTTTAGGATATCAATTGTTTCAACAAAAATATTAAAATATAGCACGATAACATTTATAATTCTACGAAAACGAAAAACAATTATTGTTATAAGAATAGTGAAAAAATATTTCATGATATTATCATTCATTTGTATATAATAATAAAATAGCTATAATTTGATAGGAAATATTTTTTTTACGTAAGCCTCTCCTAACCAATTGTTGTTAAATATAATTATAATAAAATAACAAATATATCATGAAAAAATTACTTCATACGTGTGTACAATAATACACACATACTTTTTGATCCAAAGCGCTTATAGATGATTCTAAAATTAAGCTATAAATTTTAAATCCCTTTTTTTATTTTTAAGCGTCTCTCTAATGAGTTTATAGATAATGTTGTAGGCCGTAAACGTAAATGACGTGTTTGTAAACTTATTTTTTTTTCTTTTAATTTGATAATTTTAAAGATAAATAATATTTTAATATTTTTAAAGATAAATAAATCCATTTAAAATATTATTACATTATTTTTTCCTTAATAGTTTAATAAGAGTAGTCAAAAAAAGTCAATAACGTAAATGAGTTTAATATTATTATCCGGCCGATACACGCAACGACGGACTATTATACCAAATGTTTTTGTCGGTCGGCAGGCTCTTTACGTGATGGTTAAAATGAAGTAAATG
>DWMZ01005427.1:0-10952 GCA_018249855.1 Eueides tales michaeli | reverse complement strand
TATATATATATATATATATATATATATATATATATATATATATATATATATATATATATATATATATATATATATATATATATATATATATATATATATATATATATATATATATATATATTTCTTAGAACTAAATTCCCTAACCTTTCCCTTCTTTATGTATGAGGATTTCGACCGGCTCAAGTTGTCACGGTCAAGGCAGTTCAATGTAGGCCGCTCTAATGTCAAATCTGATCAAACTGAGAAGTGATTGTTCATATAAAGTTAAAATTATTAAGACAGTAATGCGTAAGCATGGATTTCTACTCAGAGATATATATGAACTGAATTGTATAATAAGTGAGAATGAATTTGTTCGCTCCGGCTAAAACAAAGTGCGGTGTTAACTACCGTCACTTAACACATTGGTCTCGAAAATTTCCGTACTACCTATCCTGCGAATTAATGTATAGCTAAAAAATTTTCTGGATGAAAAAAAAATGGTATCGATTAATTAAATATTTTTATATATCCTATATTTCACTCATATGAAAATTCAAGATTTTAGATATTTTCGATCCTGGCGTAAAGACACTCCGTTCCATTCTCCACTTTTCGCCGAATTCTAGGTATTAAGTCACGGAACTCAACGCCGCACTCTACGTTATTACCAGAGTCAAGCAATAAAAACATTAAATTAAATATTTCATTTGAAAATGAAATATTTCATTTTGATACTAAATTTAAAAACGTATAAAAATTTGGACGAACCAGGATTTGAACCTGCGCCTCTTGAAAACCGTTCAAGCGCTCTGACCACTAAGCCATCCGTCCTATTTATTATACACATACACATGTATTATACATATTTCATTTCCTCGAGTGAGGATCGAACCCACAACCCGTCGATTTAAAGTCTCAAAATTCAAGATAAACTTTCAAATAAAGCTGAAATAAAATAACATAATTTCGAAAAAAATCTAAAAAAAACCTCTAAATCATTTGAATATGTTTGTCGTTGCTCGCTATATCTGACTTTGATATCTGGGTCAATACTGGCGAAACAGGCATTTGCATTGTTATTTCGAATATTCATACCTATTTCGGTTTGACATTTACTTTTTTGTTGGGAACCGAACGGAGTGTCTTAACACTAGGTTCCCAAGTTCCCTCTGCCTACCCTGCCAAGTGCGTAATACAGCGTGAAGCCGATTATTTACTTTCGAAACTAAAAACCTTCATGGTGTATCCATGCAAAAACATAACAGACAAAAAGAATCTAGTGTTTAGACACTCCATTTATTACTTCTAGCTCAGTTTTCGAAAGGTTACATGTTTAGTGGCATAACTCTGCGCTGTCTTATTACCAACGCAAGGAAAATGAAAATTATCTTTTTGAGTAGTAATCAAACCGACAATCTCAATATTTACAAAACTCAGTCATCATTCAGATGCTGTCCCACTATATCACAGTCTCTTTGTTATGACCCTCATCATATCAGAAATTTAAATAAAATTTATATCATTATGGGAATACATAATTGAAATCTTCATACTTCTTTTCGGTATTTCGGGAAAATAAGATCAAGCATGACAAACAATGCATTTACACTGTAATAGCCATAAAAACTAAACAAAACGCGGCGTTAAATTCCGCAACTCAACACACAATGCCTCACCAATATTAGCAGAAAATATCCCAACATTAGGTTCCCAAGCGATTGTCATGGCGTATGACTGTAACCGAAATGAAATATTTTATATTTTCAATTTAAATATTTAACCTTTTCATTTCTTCGCTCTGGTAACAAGGAAAAACGCGGCGTTAAGTTTCACCACTCAACACGCAAGGCAAATTCAGCGGAAAGTGGGGAACGGAAGTGGAACAGAGTGTCTCAACACTAGGTTCCCAAGTTCCCACTGCATACCCTGATATGTGCGGGATAGAGCGTGAATCTAAGAGACTAGGTTGCCGCTGACTTCCTCCTGAAAACCAAAAAAAAAAATATCTGCATTCAAATCCAAACAAGAGAATTAAATCAAGATTTTGGTTTTCAATCGCTCGTACGTCAAGTGCCACGCACGTCAGTGTCAGGCGGGCTGTGTTACCGTTGCCATGGTGACGGGACGAAAACAATAGTTAAGTCAAGGTAAAACAAATTATACGTTCGATAGAAACGAACGGAACAATAAAATTCTCTATGGCCATAGAATTGGGGATTCCGTTTTCTATGTGAATTCATTGAGAGAGTATTTTGATAATGAAGAAGATGGTGCTCAGGTGGTTTGGGCATGTCAAGCGAATGAGTGATGTAAGAATGGCTAAAAAAAAATATGGAAAAAAGTGAGTGGTAAGAGAGATAGGAGGAAACCTCGGTTGACCTTTGAAAAGGGGGGGGGGGTAAGGTAAAAAGCATGAGGACCTCCTAGAGGGAATGTATGAAGAGGTATGCCGAGACAATAGCGATTGGCGCTCCGTTCTCTCTGCCTACCTAAGGATAAAGAGTAAAGCTAAGTAAGTAAGTAAGAAAATATTCTGAAAATTTAGGGACTTTTCGTTCTTTACTGTGCCTAATTTTTAGGGCGTGTTGAGGCAAGGTAACGCCGGCCTATGTTTTTGTGGCCAAAGTAGGGAAAGAGTAACTATTTGAAAATTGAATGGATCGCATTTACACTTTCCAACCTCGTTAAAATGAACATTTATTAAATATTTTTACTATTTTAAAGTGATGTTCCACACTTAGGAAAGAAAAATACTAAATTTAAAAACGTATAAAAATTTGAACGAATCAGGATTTGAACCCGCGCCTCTTAGTATCCGTCCGAGCGCTCTGACCAACTAAGCCATTCGTTCTCACCAAACTCAGTCGAAATTTTTATACACTTGTTATAACTTATTTATGTTGTTAGCATCTCTGTAGGGAGCTTGGTGAGAACGAATGGCTTAGTTGGTCAGAGCTCTTGGACGGATTCTACGAGTTCAAATCCTGCTTCGTTCAAATTTGTATACGTTTTTAAATTTAGTATTTATTAAAGCCTATATTTATTTTTCTTTATTTTTACAAATTTTAAAGTGTTAATCCACACTTAGGAAAATTAAAAATCTTCTATGTTTTATTTAAAACATATTCCATTTTATTTTAGAATAATTTGTTCTCCCGATCCGTAGATTAAGTACAAAATATTTTTTTAATGTACTGCTATAACGCGAACATAGCAGAGTAGGCAAAGAAATCCTTGAAATGTAGTGTTAAGCCACTGCTCCCTTTACTTCCCTATTTTCCGTTGAATTTAAAGCAATACATAATGAGTGGTGGAACTAAACGCTGTTATTTGTTCCCAAACAAATAAAAGCGTTGAATGGTGTAACTAAACGCTGTTATTTTTTCCTAGATCCCAAAACCAAAAAATTATAATATTAAACATTTGATTTCCTATAGAAGGTTTTAAATTCAGAAACTGTCGCGTTTAAGCGAAATAATTCAAAAATTCCCATAATAGGAATTGAACCTCCAATCACCGCGAAACCACGCAGTTTTTACAACTGTGCAGCATTGGCGTTTGTGTATTGTGTCATTTCCTTTTACACTTCAACCTGACCAAGCTTTTGCGAAAGATAAATAGGTTAAGAGGGCATCATGAGTTTAGATTTCTCAGGTATGTATAATATATATTTCAAAAGAATGTTATTTCAACTTAGCGATTATTTAAGACGTGTTATATGAATTTGATAGTATTATTGGTAGTGTCATATACATATGTATATATATGTATATGACACTACCAATAATACAATATATATATATATATATATATATATATATATATATATATATATATATATATATATATATATATATATATATATATATATATATATTTTTGGTAAAGTGCTAGTAGCTCTTAAACTGCTAATCCGATATTTATAAAATATAAAGATGTCGCTTAAGAAACAGACGCATAACTCACTTACATGCTCAGCTTCACGCTGTATCCCGCACATGGCAGGGTAGGCAGAATGAACTTGGAACACAGTGGTAAGACACTCCGTTCTACTTCCATTCCCCACTTTTTGACACATAACAAATAACAAATGACAGACATGTCACACCTTTAACATCCTTATTTTTACGTCGGTTAAAATACTCTAAAATATACCCTCAACAAAATATATAAACGTCTAAAAAGCCCCTCCAGATTTTCAATCTCAAAGGATTCTCATCACAAAATAATTCACGTAGATTGTTACGATAAATGTACCTTTAAATTGCGTCTTGAATGGATCGTTATAAAGCATTACAGAGTTAAGTGCCTAATTTGAAATACCGATTGATTCTTGACGCTATTATACTCTAGTATATTGGAGATTGCACTAAAAAAGGGTACCTTACCAAATTATGGAACCGGTACCTTAGCGTGAAATCTTAAGCAGAAGAATTCATATGTCGCTTAACTTTTCACACTGTGTTCCATAGATTATACAAGGAAGGCAGAAGAAATGTATATTATGATATTTTGTTGCTCACTTTCGATCGAATTCTTGAGGATATGCGTATTGAGTGACGTAACTCAACGCCGCACTTTGACCTCATTACCAGAGCAAAGAAATGAATTTAATTTAATTTCCTCGAGTAGGAACCGAACCCACAACTTACGCCACGACAGGTATCACCATATAAATCGATACAAACTATTCAATAGAAGTTACTGAATTGATTCATCACGACAAGTTAATCCAAAGCGTGGATTTCCGTTAACAGTGTTCAACCTAATTCCCGTTTAATTTCGTTCGGATCGTCCTATAAATTGTTTAATAGCGGACAGTTATTTGTGATTCCATTCGCTCTAAACGTTAATCCTTTATTTAAATTTTTATAAAGGAAAATAGGTCAATGATAATAGGAACGGTGGTAGCGTATTCGATTCTCGCGAGGCAAAGTACGGCAAAGTACGGCGTTGAATTCCGCCACTTAACATTGAATGCTTCCAGCATTTTTCATATAGTGCAAAACAGAGTATATTGATACTAGATTCTTAGGTTTTCCTCTGCCTACGTTGCTCTATATGGGATACAACGTGGAGCAAAAAAAAGAAAAAAGATTGAAGTATTATGCAAGTGGTTACAAGCATATAAACGATGCACACCATCTCAGGAAGTGTGGAAAATGGTGGTGAATCCACTCAACACATATTATCACGAAATATCGAGCGGTGCGTGGAGAGCAGTATGTCTTAACACTCTCTGTCTATCCGGACATATATATATATATATATATATATATATATATATATATATATATATATATATATATATATATATATATATATATATATATGCGAAATACAACGTGAAATTATTATTGTTTCAAACCCACAACCATCGCTTAACGACTGAGCCACAGTGGTGTTATTCTTATACAAGTAAACACTCAAATTCATTTTTACGGCTACCATCATAACCGAAACGTCAGATCGTACTGAGATTTTAATAGAAGACCTCGCTGTGATTTGTTGTTCCATAAAATTTATTACTTAGTTGAATGATGAATAGTTACACTTTTGGAATGTTTTTATAAAAATTACGATTTTGTAAATTTAAAGGTGTATTAATAATTTATGTTATTAAGAATTTGTTAGTGCAGTGTTGAGATCCGCCACTCAACACGCAATGCTTCAAATTTAGCGGGGGAGAATGGAACGGAGTGTCTTAGCACTAGGTTCTCAATTTCCTACCCTGCCATTTGCGTAATACAGCGTGAAGCTGAAAAAAGAAGAAATTGCTTGTAATTATTGGCTCAAATACTTTTTTCAATGAACACTCGAATCAGTTATTTCTGTTATTAATGATTTACGCCAAATAAACTTTCCGGTTTTTAAGCTTTTGAATATATGATATTCATTTTAGATTGAAGTACCAATAAAAACTATTTTTGTCACTTAATAAGAAGAAGCCTCTTTTGAAGCCTCCTCGCCCTGACAGGCAGAGTTCTGCCACTCAACAAGTGCTAAATTCGGCGAAAAGTAGAATAACAAATAAAAGTGACTTGACGAAAACAGAGTATCTCAACATTAGGTTCCCAGGTTCCCTATGCCTATCCTGATCTAAAATCTCCAGCATAAGCTATTACGATATAATATATTATTATTATTATTGACATCCACCATTCAAAATAGAATTCTTCAAGAATTCGGCGAAAAGTGAAGAACGAGAGTATATTGAATGAGAACAGAGTTACATAACATTAGGTTCCCAGGTTCCCTTTGCCGACCCAACTATGTACGCTATATAGCGTAAAAAAAACATAATTATACTTAAATTTCTATGTATAATAGCTATTTCACAGTTCGCACAATTCTCCAGGTCAAGGACGCACCTATTGTTTACTCTATCACTGCCTTTGCCGTACATGAACGTACGTTCCATTTACCATTCTTGACCCAAATTGTTTATATATATAAAATAAAATTTCCGCACTGGTTTTGTATTGGAGTTAAATAAATTTCCTATAGTAAATTCCGTCGAACAACTTCTATGAAACTGAGTAATAATATTATATGTGATTGTAAGCGCGACATGTTGTGGATTCCTTCCCTATTTGCGAAAATTAAATATTTGATATTTTCAAATTAAATATTTAATATTTTCATATATGATCTGTGTGCAAGGTAAAACTAGTTAAGTACCGCAACTCACCACTATCTTTCTATGGTCAGTCCTTCACGTCTGAAGATTGCGGTTATGGTGGAATATGGGCTTCCAACGAACATACTGCTTCCAATGGCTTATATTATTTGCATGTCTGACAATAGTGCAGAAGTTTGGCGTGTCTAGGTATTTTTGTTGGTCTGACCATTTAGTGGGAGAGCAGCCTCGTCATCCTTGGCCTTCTGTTTTCCCAACGATGATCAACTTTTCAAGACTGTTATCTCCTCATGTCATTGTCTGCGCTGATGACAAATTGTAGAAAGACGCTCTTTTATGTTAAGTTATGAGGGGATTGATTTATTTGTGCATTTGGTCTTTTCCATCCTGCCCATCTCGAGCCCCATATTTCAAATGAGTGTCAGTCCTTTCCTCTTTCTAGTTTTTATGGTCCATATTTCTACACCGTGCGTAAATATTTTAATAAAGATTTTAATTTTAATACTGACTATCCCTGTTGTTCCATAGATAATTTAGCTAAGTCATGGCATTTTTTTGCCGTTCGTCACGTTACTTAAAATCAGACAATATATGTGGATCCGTTTCCCATTTTTTGCCGTAATATGTTAACATTACGTTCCCCAGTGACTACACAGTAAGTACACAGTGGCATACAAGTAAAATAATACAAGTTAAATACATCACATACAAGTTAAATACATCACTTCAATCTTCATTTTCTTTTTTCTTTCTGAAAAATCAAATAAAATCAACAGCCTTCAACACAATTGGTATCTATATGGTACATTGTACAGTCCAATCGTACGCTAGAAATAGGTGAAATTGAATCTTTTTTGTTCTTTTTATTTTTTATTCACAATTTTCAGTCTGTGGCTTGTCCTTTGTTTTGCGTAGCTACATTTCATATGGCTCCCAGCGGTACAAATTTAGAAAATATCTAACTAAAATGAACTTTTGTGGGTACTAGTAAGGTTCATATTCCTTTGACAAGTGTTGAATGAAATCTGTCGCGCATAGATCGCGAAATTGTACTACTTTAATAAGAACAAGCTTTAAGAATATACTTTTGTTGTTTATTTATGACGCTATGAAATTATTTACTCTCAATTGTCTACCAGAGAGTAGAGGTTTTTCATATATTTTTATTATTTAATAAAAAAAATGGTTTGTTTAAGCACGCTTTTATTAGGAAGTTGTTGTTGTTACACTCCATTCTCTATTTTCCCTCTAATTTTTGTATTGTATGTTGAGTGGTGGACCATCGTAGTGAACTTGGAAGCCTAGTGTTAAGACACTCCGTTCCATTCTCCACTATCTATTGAATTTAAGGCATTGCGTCTTGAATGATGGAACTCCACGCCAAGCTTTTACTCTTTACGACCAATACTTTAAATTTTCCCATTTGTGAATAGTAACGGAAATATTAGACATTGCGAAACATATTTTTTAACTAAGGTACCTCTAAAACGCCGCAAGTCTGAAATCCCAAATTCGAATGAAGAACGTGTAAAGCTGAAGAACAAAGCTTTGACAATATCCAATTATTGCATAGCTCGAGGCTTCAAAATATGACATGTCAATAAGTTTTTTTCTATTACACAAATTGTTAAAATTAATTTCCATGGAAAATATATCTTCCAAATACAATTTTTCTTTAACTCTTGTTATATATAAATATAATTAAATGAAAAAAATCTACTCAGAGAAATACTTCGACTGATTTAGGAAAACACGATTCATGATGCAAGAAAAAGATCACGTGAAAAGGTATTACTTAATGTTTAAAATAAAATAATGTGTAAAATTATTATTTAATGTATAAATTGTATATCGAGTCAGTAATTCTTTTAAAGGACAATGTGTACGATTTTACAATAGAAAAACGCAAACATCCGAGAACGTTCGAATGCAATATCATAATCCAAAAAACTTGTGAAAAGACGTTTATGTGTTAAAGGTTATTACCAAATTAATTATTTTATAAATGATGACTCGCCCATGTTATGAAATGAATGAAATGTCACTAATAAATCTAAATATGTAAAAATTGATAAAAAAAATTTCCTACCTCGTTTTTTGATTGCATTTTTCTCAGGCAGTAACTTTAGTGAACCGACGGTGAATTGTTTGGCGTTCAACAAAATATAATTGTAATTTCTTATTTTATATGAAATATTTAAATTAATCGGGTTACGTACCATAAAATATTAAGACAGAAGCCTTATAGGATCACCCCGTTGTCCGTCTGTCAAGACCATTTCTCTTGAGATGGTGATATTAATATTAATCCATGCAGCTTAACAACAAAATATGAGTATTTATGCATTTTTTTGGTTGCAATTTATATGAAATTTGTACTCAATTCTACAGGGTACTTTTAATGGTACTACAGTTGGCACGAAGTGAGAATTTACATCACATAAAAAAAATCCGAAGAGTGAAAATTAATAAGTATTTCATAGAAAAATATAATTACAAACATATCTATAGTTTATTTAATATATATTTTATAATTTATACTCCCTAGAAAACATAAAACTAGTATGAAATACGTCATAAAGGGTACAGAGTGTCTTTTTAGGTTCCCAGGTTCCCCTCTGCCTAGCCTGCTATGTGCCTTACACAGCGTGAACCTAAAAAATGTTACTATTATTCTTTATTAACTACAGAACCATTTCAAGTGTAAGCATAATTTGATTACGGCTTATCTATCACTGAACAATAAAAAAGGATATAAATAAAGACAGTCCAAGGAAACGTTCGATATACGGTTCATTGGCGTCGAAAAGAGTAAATCTCATGATAAATTGTTATAAGGAAGATTAATAGTCGCTCAGAACCATTATGTGATGGTTGAGCAAAGTATTGAGTGTTAAATGATTTTATTTAGTAATGTGATAGTGATGGGGCTTGTCGTGGAAAAGGGGGCATAAACGAGCGGTTGTTATGGGGCACGTTGTGGCTTCACAATCGAGGAAATGGTATTTTTAATATCTTTGTAACGTGTGGCGTTGAGTTCCGCCAACACATAATCCAATTGGTGGAAAATAGGAAACGGAAGTGTTTTAATGAGAACAGAGTGTCTTGACACTAGATTCCTAAGTCTATTTATAATCTATATGCAGGATACAGCGTGAAAGTGAAAAAAGTTTAGTGATGTGATAGAGATATTTTTATTTAACCTGATTTTGTTAGGTTACTAAGCAACAGTGTAAATACAAATGATTATGTGTTTGCGTGTCTTATTTTAATGTGTATTTTTTTTCGTTTTATAACTTTAAACTATCTCCTGCATATGGCAAGATATGCGAAACGCAGTACTTAAGAGCTTTATTTAACATGCACAGGCCAATTTTCGATACAAAGCCTTTTGAGTGACAATACTTTACACCGAGTTTTGTATTGCTACAGAAGCGAGGATCAGAAAAATAATTTATTTTCTTAAACGAAAATCGAACCATATTTATAATTATATCGATTGTTTAATAACATAACACTTAAATTTATTTAATGTACGTTCAAATTATGTAAAACCAATAAATATTTATAAAATTATTGCAATATAAAAAAAAAAGTAAGTATTCTGTATATAATTGTCTTTTGTTTCAGTTTAATCATCACAATCAAATTGAGCAATGCCACCGCAAGCCAGGTTTGGTCGATTAGAAGACGACTATATAGAAGTTATGTGGCGTAGAGGCCAAAGCCGGTCTCCATAGCGGTGCATTCTAGCTGTTGGGTTGAGAAGACATTGTCAGTAAGTTAATTATACTGAAAGGCAGTATAAAAATGGTCTTTACGCTGTATCCCGCACGTAGCATCGAAGGCATAGGGGCCTAAGGAGCCTAGTTGAAATACCCCATTCTCATTAAAACGGAAATTGGGGAACAGAAGGTTCCCCCAATTTCCGCCGAATTTTAGAGGCTTTACGAGGATATGGGAACCGAACTGATTACTAACCGTGCTTACAGTAACACGCTAATACCTACCTCTGCACCAAGACAAAACCATCCAACCATTTATTAAAAACCGTATTCTGAGTTAATAGTACCTTTAAGTAATTGTAAAAAAAAATCTGAGAGAAACAATATAAATAAATTATATCGAATGTCTCAGAATTTTAACGTATGGCTTATTGGTTAGAGTTTTTGGACGGTAACAAAGAAACGCAGGTTCTAATAACATTACGTTTCAATGTTAATACGTTCTCTAAAGAAATTATTTCATCATGGTACAAAGGCACAAGTGTGCAACTGTAAACGCTACAAGTTGTGGGTTCGATCCCCAGTCGAGTAAATAAAATATTTAA
>DWMZ01005426.1:0-10952 GCA_018249855.1 Eueides tales michaeli | reverse complement strand
TAAACTTCACTTTCAGTACTGCAGTAGTAATTTTTTCTAAAAAATATGACTCATTAGCGTTAAAGTACCCCCTCGAGGGCATTTATTTTGTAACCCTCTCGTACTTTTATCATCCCCTCTTTTTAAAAGAAACAAATTCAAGCATAAATGTGCTCGTAAACTGCTATTGTTAGGGGCTTTTTATAAATAATTATCTATCCTATATATTAGTTGTATTTTAACGTAGTGTCTTTACCCGAGCGTAGTACAGATGCAGGGAAGATTAGTGTTAAGACACTCCGTTCTTCATTTTCTGTCTATTCGGGTAACTCTACGTTATACATACTCAGCAGCTTATATTATACATACTCAGCTTCACGCTGTATCCCGCACATAGCAGGGTAGACAGAGGGATATTGGTAACTTAATCACTTCAATTCCATATACACACAATTTTATATATTTAATAAGCATACCATTTTTGGTGAACAGACAAAGCCCAGCGTTGATTTCCGCCACTTAATAAATTGGAAAATGATGAACGGAGTATCTTAACACTAGCTTACTTCCTATATACGAAATATAACGTAAAGCTACAAAAAATATTAACCAACACCTTAGACGGCTGAAATTACCATACAAAGAGGTAAAGGCGTTTAAACGAACGAAACAATTCTTTCGATGCAAGTAAAATACTTCCAACATTTACAGACTGTCTAAACGTTATTGCGCGTATAAAACGCCGTTCTATTGACAATTGTACTATATTGTTACTTTATGAGAGAAAATAAACTATTTGCAATACTTTATTATGTATTGATGGGTTTGATTCTTTTTAGCTTCACGCTGTATACCGCATTAGGGCGGGAACAGTTTGCGTTAAGTCATTTCCGTTTCCTACTTTCCACTAAATTTGAGGCATTACGCGATAGCTCGAGTGGCGGAACTCAACGCCGTAAAATAAAGTTTAATATTGTTGTATTTTGATAGTAAATTGTTAAATTATTCAAAGGAAACGATATTTATATATTTTTTTTTTTTTTTAAATCATAGAATATTTCAGCTGACTATATTTATGCTGAAATGATAGAATCATGGAAACTAGTATTAACTAGTAATCGTTATTGAATTAGATTATATACAGTTCTAGTAGCGAACTAAACGAGATATTTATTTTTTTCATCTTCGCAAAAGTTTTCTCGAGTTTATGCCAAAAATATATACTATTCTATACTAAAAAATCAATGATAAATGATTAATTATAATATAACTATCTATCTTCCTACACTATAATCATATCATTTAATCCTAAAGGAACGTAATATAAGGTTTTATAACGAATAATAATAATTAAGGAAGTACCTTCAGGCATAAGATACCAGTTTTCTTGTTAGGCTCGAGTTCAGTGAATGTGAAATAATAAAATGATATTAGAACTAGACCCTTATTCTATATTATATCCGTATAGTTAAGTTGATTTACGCTGTTTAATGAACATATTGAGAAGGAAAGTAAAAAATCTAGTGTCTTCCTAGTTATTAACAAAATAATTGTAAAGGGCGTGTTTTTAAATACATAAGAAAATAAAATCATTTAAGTAAAAAATGTGTGTGAATTTGTAAATTAAATTATTTAAAAAAGGCCCTCCTCGTGTCTGGCGCCGGTTCTTCTCAGGACTGAGGCTTTAGTATACCGGTGGAAAATTATTTAACGCTAAAAAATGAAACATATAATTACTTATTTTGAGTAAGCTAATTTGAATTTAATTTTTACACTCTGAGTGAAAGTAAAATACTTAAAGTTGAAGAAGAGAAAAAAGAATATTTTAATTTTATTTTGGCACGCTATATCCCACTCTCCGCCTTATTTCTCAGACATCATATATTTCTATATAGACGTCGCCCGTCGTCGCCCGTTGTCTTTGTTGAAAAAACACAACTTGAAAACGAACCCACAACCGTCGTTTACCGTTAGACACTATGCCACCTGCACCACGACGACCTAAATAATATTTTTCATAATAAAAATGACCATCGATTTTTAAAATATCTTTAAATACCAAAAAAATTAATATACATACGAAGGGTATGTATAATATGTATAAAAAATCATCAAAGATCGCGTAATCATTTTGCAATAAAATACAATTAATTATCTAATACATTATAATAAATTAAATGGCTGATTAAATTTAAAATTGTAGTTAAAATTTAACTGAATAATCTTAGTTTAGTTGATTTCAGTTATCTAGAAGTCAAACAGCGTCAGCCACTACCCAATGTAAATCTTAAAGCGCTTTATAAGAACCCACTCCGTAAAGAGGATTAAAAATGTATCATGCAGACAGCGAGTTGACCCCGGGAATTTTTATCTAAATTTTTACAAGAGAAGGCCGCCCCGCCATGTGGAAACTCGTTTGCGGCCATTGTCTTAGTTCTTATAAATATCTAATTATACTTCATTTTCTATTGTCATCTTTATGTTTTTGACTTTTTGTGGTTATATTTTTTTAATATTATTGAGATTTAGTGGCTATTCACTCTGTATTAAGAGAATTTTTGAAACTAGTATGAAACATTTTCCGCCGAATTTGAGACATTGCGTGTTAAGTGGCGGAATTCAACGCCGCGCTGTGTGATATTACCAGAGAGAAGAAATGAAAACATTGAATATTTTTCTTAAAGCGCAACTAAAAAAGCTCAACTAAAAGACTGTAAACTCGTTAATTACTGTTAATTGCATACTTTTATGAATTGAGCCGTCATTTTTTATAATACAATGAAAAAAATTGTAATTTTCAATTAACTAAGAAGGAGTATTGATCACGAATAAACCTTCAGACTGAGTGGAAAAGAGATAGATGGGTCATAAGCCGATCGCTTAAGCCGATCGTGCCACTATCGCTTGTTCTTGGCTTTCGTGTGCACGAGAGGTGGAACGTGACAATATTTTGTGCCTGCAACTAGTCAGCCATTTTATAAGACGTCAAAAGTCAACTTAAGTCAAAAGATAACATCAAAATAAAAAAAAACAAACATAAGCTAAGTGAATATTTTTACTTCAACATTAATTTAAAGTTAATTTCAAGAAAATTTCAAAGTTAATTTCAAGAAAACAATAATACACATTTATGAAGTAGAATAATCCATATATAAAATGACTGACATACTCGTATGTATGAACCAAGTCCTAAGCACTGGTCGGATCAACCTGAGAAGAACGAAGTTATTAAGACGTCGAAATCTTCTAAGAAAAGGTACAACTGTAAAATTCTAGTCCTAAGGGAGCGGAACGGAGTGTAAGATATGTATGAAAAAAATTATTTCATGAATCATTCTCTTACAGATTTATTAGGATGTGCGCATTTTAAATTAAACAAATAAAAAATATTTGCTCTATATGTATGTTTCTAATTTCAAGTAAAAAACGTCAGTAGTCGTTTGGATTGTCATAATATCAATTGAAATATGACTTCTTCTTGGAGGAATGATAACTATTCCCTCAAATGCAAATCGAACCGTCACACTTCTCACTTTGCCACGACTACAAAGCGGCATAAAGTGGAGAACGGAAGTGGAACGGAGTGTCTTAACACTAGGTTCCCGGGTTCCCTCTGCCTACCCTGTCTCGGGCGGGATACAGCGTGAAGCTAGTTTCATAAAACTTAGGTATATACGTAGATTTTAGTGTTTTATTTTCAGCTTTAGGCTGTATCACTACTAGCGGTATTGTAGGCAGAGGAAACTTGGGAACTTAGTGTTAAGACATTCCATTCCTGGTAAGACAATTCTATTCATAATATTTTGCAGAATTTGTGTTATATATATATATATATATATATATATATATATATATATATATATATATATATATATATATATATATATATATATATATATATATATATATATATATATATATATACATAATACCTACATGTTATATATTTGACACATAAATTTCCTTTTTTTCACAAAGAACTTTCAGAAAGAGGATTATAAATGTATCAAGCAAGCCTGACCCAGAAATTTATAGGTGAATTTTTACAAGAGATAGGCAAGGGCCGGGATCAGAAACCTCGTTAGCGACCATTGTCCTCCTCCATTGTCGCGCCCTGAATTAGATACCCTTTCACGTCATTACCCCGCCCCTGTATTATACTCGGGAATGCATTTATTATGGGGATTAATACTGTTTTATTAAATCATTTCTTTGGTAAATATTGGAACAAATTAAAATATGAGAATTGAAAAACTATAACAAGTGAATGATGTGGTATATCTAAGACATATGTTTAATAGAAACTGAAGATACGAAATGGACGTGGAAAGGCGTATTGTGTACGGTAACAGAGCTAGCGGTGCCTCCGCAGCATTACGAGACGGCGAAATGTCAGTTCAACAGCATAATTGACCGAACAAAATGCAGTATTGGTACCGACACTGTTATACGGCACTGAAACGTGGGTAGTATTACAAAACAAGAATGTAAGAAAGATGAATCAGTAGCCTGATTGATACTATGTTCGAATGTAGAAACTACTAGTGACGCGACTGGTGTCTGGTGTGGGCTCTGTTTATCAACATATCTGCTGCTCTTCAGTGATGCCTACGAATCAACGACTTCAATCAATCGACATCTCGGACCACTAATTTATTGCAATCTTAGTAATAAGTACCTTAAGAAAGATCGCACAAGTATCCGATAACGACTGTTGCATAAGCAGTCTGGTAGAAACTCTTTTTTTTTTCTGAGTGACTGAACTGCTGTTGACCTGGGATGGTCTTTACAGCGTTAGCGGGCGTGCGTAGAAACTCACTCACTGTTTGCTTCTCCTTGAAAGTGACGTCACGTGACGAATTGCTTGAGTTATAACAATGCATCGTTGTTGAGATTTTAGTTACCAAATAATCTTCTTAATGGCAATCGCCTTATTAGAAGTATTAGAATTATGATTATAGTTATTGCGATACAAATGTTACTTTTTTAACATTATCCTTTTATCTACTTTTGATTCTCCATAATATATATATGTTAAGCAATAAAATTCACCAACACTTAAATAAATATATATTTAAAAGTTATATTGGGAAACTGGTACAATCATAAATTTTAAAATTGCCTATATTATACGATTTGAACTAATAAAGTAACACACATAATGTATCATGTTCATAAGAAGATACTTTATCATGCTTATCACGTTCACTCAATAAAGTATCTCGTTATGATAAAGATACTGCGTATCGCTCTCGTCTCGTCGTCGTGTCGTCCCCGCACCGCTGTAATCCGCCGCGCTGTTAATGCGTAATGAGAGCACTTCCGAGTTTAACGAGCTCGCGCGTATCGCGTTAATTGTGAAATATTATTTAACATTAAATGCTATGTTTTTATAAGATTTTTTTACTTATTAACAGCTTATTTTAGCGTGTTGTATATTTCTATATATTATGTATGGTAGTGGCTCTGAATAATGGGAAAAACAGTTGTACCAACCTAAGACACTTGTACTGGATAATTGATAATTAATTTCCTATATTACATTCCTTGAAAAACTTAACGTAGAGACACATCATATAACATCCAACATTGAGAATTGTGGGTTCGATTGCCACTCCGAGAAACAATTCGATGGAAAAAAGAGTTCTCAATGGAAACGGAATATCTTCTCACTAAGTACGCACATTCCCTGTGCGTAACTTCCATTGTGCGGGATACAGTGTGATTAGAAAAAAATATACTCATAAGCATTTTCCAATCCATCAGGTTAGATAGAGAAATATTGTTTTAAAACAACATTTTCGAAATATTTTGTATTTAGTTTCAAAACACAACGTCGCGCTTCTTAATTTTAGTGCAGCAAGGAAACTAAAATATTTCATTTTAGTAGGAATTAAACCCACAACCGCGGTCAAATGTAGGGGCGTATACATTATTTTAGGCTCACTCTTTTTTTTCAGTTACACGCTGTATCCCGTTCCTAGCAGGATAGGAAGAAGAAACTTAGCAACTTAAGGTCAAGACACCCCGTTGAGAGAGGCAAAGAGGCTTCCTTTTGAGACATTACGTGTTGATTGGCGGAATTCAACGCCGCACTTTGCCTTGTTATAAGAGCAAACCAAATAAAATGTTAAATATCATTTCCTCGAGTGAGAATAGAATCCACAAGCTTATAGTCAGCTGTGCACCTGCGCAACAACAGGACTCATCTTCAGCTTTTCTCTCACTAAAATATATACTAGCGTATATTACATACTTTTGTGGAAGAAACTGACTACAGGTTAATATATTTTGCTGAACTTTACGTAAAATGATGGTGACGACGTAAATAAACGACGGAACAATAAACATAATTTAAATATGATAAATTGTTTCCGTAGGCAAGCATCGTACTTACGATTCTCTGCGGTAGCCTTGATTGAATTTTGGTATAACCAATTATTTTATATACAATTCGTGTAGGTTGTCCTTAAGACATGAGGCATGTCATGCCGCAGGAGAACAAGCGTGCGACTGTAAACACGATAGATTGTGGGCTCGATTCCCATTCGAGTAAATTAAATGTGTATTATTTTCATTTTTTCGCTTTGTTAACGAATCAAAAGGCGGCGGTGAGTTCCACCACTGAACATTCAATGCTTCAAATTCAGCGGAAAGTAGGAAACAGAACAGAGTATACTAACGCGTTGCCAATTTCTCTCAACCAACCTTGGCACGGCCGGGATGCAAATAAAAAAAAATGTGTAGGGTCGATCGCTATTCTAGGATCTCTCGAAAATTGAAGGAGAGATGAAAAATGAGGAGCAAAATGTTCCAACACTAGGTTTCCTCTACCTACTCTATGAAGTTAAAAAATATATAAATATGAACTCACTACTCCCTCCTCGACACGCCTACACAGTTAAAGCGGCCTTCATACAACGATGCTCCATTACTTAGTTTTGATGAGGGCGTGTAATTAAAACGCTCTTTCATCGGCACATTTTGTGAGCGCTTATGAAAATATATATTCCGAAGAGAAAAATATATTTTAAACGTATTTTTTTTTTTTGAATTCGAGTAGATATATAGAATGTACTTTTCGAATTAGAATATTCTGATACGCATTTAACGCAGTCTAACGCTTTTTTTCCGCATATCATAATAAAAGGAACTCAATTTTGAAATACTTTGTTCTTTAATAACCGCCCAATTTATATATGGCGTTATGGTAATTTTTGATATATTAATATTGAATGGCGTAATACCCAGCCCTACAACTGTCACGTTTAAAGTTAAACACTGTCACACTCCGCCCTGTAGAATTAATAAAAAAACACATTACACGAGCAAATCTGTTGATGATGATTGAAGTGAAGAAATATTCAATCGAAAGTTTATTTATTATTTAGTCATAAATTACCTGGGCTTATCATCATCACCGGAATACAGCTCGAGTAAGAAGCGCTGCGGTAAGCCGCCGTCGAAGCCTGCGACGCAAGACACTTCCACTGAATCTGCTGTTTGGTTCCATAGCGAACAATTTCTGGGTGCATGGGGCTTACCTGTAGGAGAGAATACTTATTAATTTCAGAATAAGCGTTGTTTGTAAAGATCATTTCATGAACGGAGAATGCGTTCAAGTATCTTACCACTAGATTTTTATTAGAATTTAGCTGTTTCACTTTGATTTATTATAAAATATTCTAACAAGAGATAACAAACAAACATTGCTATGTCCTACATCATGTTTGGCTCTACTTATTTATATTTTTTCCTTTCATGTAGTATTCCGCACGTGGCAAGTCAGGCAGAGTGGAGTTGGGAACCTAGTGCTAAGAGACTGCCACTATTGTTACGTTTAAAGTTAAACACTGTGCCCACTTTCCGCCGAAAGGTGCATTGCATGTTGAGTGGCGGAACTCAACGCCTCATTTTAATTGAATGCTAAGCAATAATTAAATATATTCAATTACTTACCAGCAGCCACCATTTGGAACACGCAGGGCGCAAGCTGCGTGCCGACGTCGTTAGCAGCGGAGCAGGACAGCGTGCCGTAGTCGAGGTCTGCCACTGGAGTGTATCTGTATAGGGTGTCAAAACTACTTATTATAAAAATATACGTTCTTTTTTATAGTTCTATTTAGCTTTAATATTATATAACGCATACAGCTGTGTCAGCAAGGGGAACTTGATAAGGAACTTGGTAATTTCCATTTCTTCGCTTTGGTAACGGGGCATATTGCAGCATGGACCGCCATTCAACACGCAATGCCTCAAATTCGCCGTAAAATGAGAAAGTGGGTAGTGTCTTAACACTAGGTTCCCAAGTTCCCTCTATCTACCCTGCCATGAGCGAAATAAAATATCCCCGAGCCAAAAATGTCTGTTTGTATGTCTGTATTAGTTAACCGACTCAGAGCAACAGGTTCAGAGCTACAATCACTTTGGGGTTACGATACAAGTGTCGGTCTTAAGGGCCCCCTTGAATTGTGAAACTTGTATAAATGCTCTAATTTATCTATGTATTAGAGAAACGTTATGTTTTTGTTTCTTTAGAGAGAAGCTCGGACAATGGAGGTGAAGCTTTCGCACGGTTAATTCTTAGCGGTTGGTTCTATTTACGAATAAAAGAAAGAAAAGAAAAATATTCATTTTGTTTTTTTTTGTGTTGTGAAATGCATTGATATTATTTATTGAAAATGGCGACTGCCTAATCAAATTCTTCATGACTTAATAGCTTCTATTGAAAATGTTCATCGTAATTATTTTGCTAGTATTTTATTTCCATATTGCATTTACATGAATTTGAAAAATATAATATTTTTGTTATTTAACATTATACATATAAAAGAAATCATTGAACAAGTAATCAAGCGTGGTGGTCTTTGCCCAGCGATGGTAACGGTAATGGCTCGTAATTTGCTCCTTGATATTTTCGAGCCTCTCGCAGAAAAAGCCGCTTAATCACCTTTTGAAATGAAAGCTCTGAGCTATAAACTTGATTTACGAAGCAATTTTCTCAATTTTTAAAGCATAATATACAGTTAAAAATGGGTACAATAAAAGCCAATCAGAATCGATGTTTTTGACGAAAATTAGCTTGATTTTTGTATCGCAGGACGATTCTCCTTTCTGATTGTGTAATTGACAAGCTTGAAATCCAATTCTGAATCAGTGAATAACAAACATTCACGCTGATTAAACTTTTCATTTCGACAAACTTGTTCAATCGCAAAGGATTTGCACGAGCCGGCTTTTCGTGAGAGCCGATTTTAACCGACTTTTCAGCGCTGTCTCAGAATTATTCTTACATGCCAGATATTAATTCAATTATTGTATCATATTATTTAAGAGATACTATAATAATATTATTTCAATTCAACTTACAATACATTGTTGGAATATATTATATACAACTAGCATATCCACATGGATTTGCATGGTTGATTCATATGAATTATTAAATACATGTATTATTCAGAGAAAAAATATATATATACATATATAAACACAAAAACACGGTTAACATACTCGTAACATCACAGACTGACATTTAAATTTTTAAATTTAATATATATTTCATTTGTATGTACGTGATATTGTATCATATTATATTGTTTTATTCGTAAAACTTTCCAGTTTTCTTATTGAGTCAAAATAAAGAACATGGTATTATACTATATTCTCAATCATGATGATTGTAGCATCATGAATTTAGTGTATATTTTAGGTTAGTTTATTGTATTTTGTATATTTATGATATTATGATTTAAATGTAACAAGTTAGCAAATGAATACACTGCAAGATTTTATCGAAATTACTTAGAATAATGAAGAGTAAGTTGATAGGTATAAACCATGATAACAAAAACATTATGAACCTATTTTTCGCACTGTTTTGTATGTTTTCTTTTGTTTCGGCTTTGTATACAATTGTAGGATATTTTCATTTTAACCTCCTCATAAATATTTGCATTTTTTTTTATGGATAAGACACGGCAAACGAGCGTACGGGTCACCTGATGGTAAGTGATCACCACCTCCCACGGCCCCGCGCAACACTAAAGGAGCTACAGGAGCGTTCCCGGTCTGTAAGATGGATGGGCACCGGAAATTTGCATGTGGTATTTATCTCCTTAAATATGTATAGTTGTATAGTTATTTCTTAGGCCAATTTTATAATGCTATTCTGTAGTAATGTGATAAGCCAAAAAATAAATAAATAAGTTGAGTTTATTTTGTACTAATTGTTGTTATCATTTAAACACATACTTGAGACTAGACGCGCTGCCGTTAGACGTATATCTATCGGCTGCCACGTCGAGGGTTTCTCCGGAGTTGTTGAACTTCCACTTGAAGACCGCAGCAGGCGGGTCCGCGTCCACCTCGCACACTATCACCACGGACTCGCCGCGCGCCGCTCCCACTACCGAGACGCCGCCGCTCCTGCAGGATGGCGCATCTGAAATAGAATTATAGATATATAAAAAAAAATTCAAAAAACATAAACTATATCAGTAGTACAGAATTACGGAACGAATACGGAAAGTAAATAGAACGGAACCGTCTTAAGAAGAACTGAGTCAATCATATGTAAAATTTATCGTAAAATACAAAAAAAAATTATTATTTTTTATTATTTTATATTACGTTTGGCAAAACCTATTATTATTTTAGAAATGCCACTATAAATAGGCATGTAAAAGACAAATTTTAAGGAAAAACTCAATATTTAGGTACTAATATTCAGCATCCATTATAGTGACGACGTCACAGAATATTATAAACGTACCTATTCATATAAACATCTCCAGCCCACCAAATCCTTTACATAATACTAAAACCGTTTTCAATCTAAATACGCAAGATTTTACTTTCCCACAAAAATGATCTGAAATATCTAGTTACGTGTCAATTGTCGTTTGACTCCGGCGGGGGAATGAGGAATATTATCGTATTCGGATCTCAGTTTAACTATCTCTGTAATAGTC
>DWMZ01005425.1:0-10952 GCA_018249855.1 Eueides tales michaeli | reverse complement strand
CCATTGCCGCTACTTATATGGCTGCGTCTGGGCTTAATCCGAATCATAAGGTGAGAAAAGGATACTAGATACTTACTCTCTTATACAGATATTTAATGTTAAAATATTAACTTAATAGAACTAAAGAAAAGCGATTCTGAAAGCTTATTGGCTTTGTAGCGGTAAGTTAGAGATGAACTTCCCTACCATCTCGATAAATTACCGCTACAAGGCCAATGAGAGATAATATAAAAAAACTTGGCTTGTCGTGGCGCAGAGACACAAGCGACTACAAACAACAGGTTCAAGGTTCGATTCCCTCTCGAAGAAGTGATATATTTAATATTTTAATATTTTCATTTCCTCGCTATAGTAACGAGGCAAAGCGCGGCGTTGAGTTTCGCCTCTCAACACGCAATGTCTTGAATTCGATGGAAAGTGGGGAACAGAGCAGAGTTTCTCAGCAGTGCCTGCCATATGAGAGATACAGCGTGAAGCTGATAAATAAATAAAAAAAACGTTTGGTACAACAATAAAAACTTTAGCGACAACTTATATCTTTTTTATAATAAAAATGAAGTGATAAAATATACATTCATTTAATACAAATAACCGTCTCCACTTAAAGCCTTTAATTTTTTTAATTTAAAATATGATAAATCATATACTAATTAGCATTTTAATATAAATATATTCTCGATAAACTGAAATGAAAACAAAGTTTTTAAATACAGAAGTATGAACTATTGATCCCAATAAATAGTCTACATGTTTATTTTTCATGTGTATTGTTCACCGATTTTATTGGAACGAAATGGCAGAACTTCACGAAAACAAATAATTATTTGACGAGACTCGAGTCCACAAGGCCGTAATCGCCGAATTATGTCAAAGATGTTAAATGTGTGACTTTTATTAATTTTATTGATGTTGAATACGTTAATTTTATACCAGACAGCGGACGATGACTGCGACCATTTGTGCGCTTTGGTGGACTACGCGTTTGCAATCCGAGAAGCCTTGGAAGACATTAACAAGCACAGCTTTAACAAATTTGGTTTACGAGTAGGTAAGTCTTATATATCTTGTCATTGTCTTTAAATAATTGATATCAAATACGTTTGTATTATTTATAATCTTATAGATATACTGTAGAAGAAAATAATTATCAAGAGATTAATTAAAAGTTTTTTTTCACTATAAAAACTTAATTTAAAAATGGTCGTACAGAAATGAAGAATAGAATGATCTGTCAGTTTTCTTTTCATATAAAATATTTTTTTACATAGTTAATTACGTAATAACGTTTTACCAAAAAAAATTGTACATATTTGTATATAATTTTGTTAAGGTATAAGCTGTGGTCCTCTCGTGGGAGGTGTCATTGGGGCTCGAAAGCCTGTGTATGATATATGGGGCAACACGGTGAACGAAGCATCGAGAATGGAGTCTACAGGGGCTATGGATCGTATACAAGTTACGAAATATACGAAACAGGTGTGGTACATAATTATTACTTCTTATATTTTCGATTATGAAATTAAATTATATTTTTTGTGAAATTTAATAAAAATATTAATAGGAACCGTTAATTCAAGTAGTTCCCTCCACCTTACACTCGCCATGCTATACCTGTATCGTCACAATTTAATAATGTCGCTTCATTAAACATTTTCTGACGTCCCTTTGAGTAGATAGCTGTACAATATAGCGTATTTTGTGTAAATTGGAATTTTAAATCCAAAATCAGGACCAATCATATATCATCCAAAATAGTCATTAAAATGTCAATTATCAAAATGATACTAAATTTAAAAACGTATAAAAATTTGAACGAAGCAGGATTTGAACCCGCGCCTCTTGGAATCTGCGCGGCGCTCTGACCACTAAGCCAGTCTGCCAGCTTAGTGGTCAGAGCGCTTGGACAGATTCCAAGAGGCGCGGGTTCAAATCCTGCTTCGTTCAAATTTTTATACGTTCTTAAATTTAGAATTTTTCTTTCCTAAGATATATAACACTTTGAAATAGTAAAAATATTTAATAACTAACATTCTCTCTTGCCAAACGATAATTCTAACGAATTGTCTTTGGGTAGCGGAAATTTGTAAAAATCTCCCTACAGAGATGCTAACGACATAAATAAGTTCTAACAAGCGTATAAAAATTTCGACGGAGTTTGGTGAGAACGAATGGCTTAGTGGTCAGAGCGCTTGGACGGATTCCAAGAGGCGCGGGTTCAAATCCTGCTTCGTTCAAATTTTTATACGTTTTTAAATTTAGTATTTTTCTTTCCTAAGTGTGGAATAACACTTTAAAATAGTAAAAATGTCAACATGATGATCTTTTTAACTTCACGCTGTATTGCGCCCTTAACAAAGGAAGGCAGAGGGAACTTGAGAATCTAGTGTTAAGATACTCCGTTCCGCTCCCGACATTTCGCTGATTTTTAGGGAGTGTATGCTACGTTGCCTCACAATACTGTTAATATTAATAGAATAATGATATATTAATTATTTATATTATAAAAGTGCAAAGGATATATTTTTCTATTCTTAACACAGGTACTAGAACGCCGCGGCTACGGCCTCGAAGCACGTGGCGCGGTGGAAGTGAAAGGCAAGGGGCGCATGGAGACGTGGTGGGTGACGAGCGTGCGCGCGCGCGGCGCCGGCCCGCTGCCCGCGCCGGCGCCGCCGCGCTCGCTGGCCGCGCTTGTGTACACCATGCTGCAAGCGAGGAAACGCATTTATACACATCCATTGGATGCACCTACGCAGGGTGAGGTTTAACTTGCGAGCTTATCTCGATTTTTCGATTTTTACCACAATATACAAAATGTTACGCTACGCCACTCCCTCTTTTGGTGAAAAAAATCTGGCCTTCTTACTTAAACGTTTCAAATCATCTTTTCCCTAAGATAAAATATAGTAATATTGATCTCATGGATGAATGAAAAATGAAATATTTTAATTGAAGCAAATCTAAATTTTCATGTAGTATTTAATATAGTGTAACCTGTGAACTATAACAAATAATAGAATTTGCATACTTTACTAAGCAGAGGGAACTGTTTTCATTTTGAACCAGTGGTTTCACAGAAAACGTGCCAAAGCTTCAGCTTTATGATAACAATTTATAAATAATAGTGATCCACTACTGTTTATGGTCGTCAGTATTATCTATATTTTTGTAAATAAAAACTGTGAAACTGTGGATTTATACGCTACATAAGGAAAGTATAGATTTATATGCTCCATTAAATAATTTTACGCAACATTTCATTCACTGAAATAATATATATATGATTATAAGTGTTACTCATTTCACAGCTTTAGACGGCAACATGCAAGGGCGGAGAGCGATGCGCGCCGGTACCGCGCCCAGCGCCCGCCGCCCTAAAGACTTGCATTCACGCAACCGACTTACGCACACTTGGTAAGCTACTTTAGTATATACTATATTTTATTTCATTTCATTGTCTTCTCATTCAAAGACTTTGTAAAGTAGACAGTAAAGTTGTAAGTTTATAGGTTATCTTCTAGATCGGGCGATTTTGTAAACTTTTTAATTTGTTCTTAGTCCAGTCAAAATAAGATCATATTTATTAGAAAGAATCATCGTTTGTTTATAATCGTTTTTTTTTACAGATATAATTTTTGTTTCTAACAAAAGTGCCCAATATGAAAAAAAATAGTTACTGCATAATATCTATCGAGATCAACATAAGATCAAATTATGTTTGTTTCTATTGGAAAATTTAGAAATTTCATTTCTTACTACCATTACAGTCTAGTCTAGTGACGTCAGGACAGTAGTACATTCTCTAACTGTAAACACGACGTTTGCAGATTCAATTCCCTCTCAGGGGTATGAATTATTTAATATTTTTTTTACACTCTGGTAACAAGAACAAATCCTGCATAATGTTCCAAAATGCAATGTCTCAAAAATTCATCGAAATGTGGGGAACGAGGCAAACTCAAAGCTATCAGCCCTATACCAAACTTTGCTTTACATGTTGACCGTTTGATACCGGAGTGAAGTGTCTGATTTTTCATACACTGGACAAATCGAATACCATTTCACCTATTTGTAATATCGTTATCATGCATCCATGAAGCCAACTTGACCTATATTTTGATTAGGCCCTTTCGATAGATCCTTGGCTTTCACTGTATCTTAACTTTCCGTGGACCCAATTTACTCACTTATTTTCTGACGCACGCAATAAGACAAATTTTATCAAATGCGGGTGATATACCATTATAAACCTAAGTCCTCAATCTTCTTGAGCTTGCATTTCGGTAAGATATATTTTTAACGGCTGTTTATTTCGGAATGTAGGTAACTATGGGCTCTGAAACAAATCCTTTTTCTTTCATTCTCGTTCCGCTGACAGTTAGTTTTAGTTTAGTGTTAATAAGTTTGAATTTGTGTAAAAAAGGCAAAAAGGCATTGCGTGTTGAGTGGCGGAATTCAAAGCCGCGCTTTTGCCTTATTACCAAAGCGAAGAAATTAAACATTGAATATTTAAATTGAAAATATTGAATATTTAATTTCCTCAAGTGAGAATCGAACCCACAACCCATCGGTTACTATCACACGCTTGTGCCACTGCGCCACGACAGTCATGCTACTGACCACCGGCGGCATAATACATAAATAGTTTAAAGTTTATGTTTAAATAAAACACTCTGTTAATTAGATATCTTAAATTAATACACTAGAACGTAAAAATATTATGCATTTTAAAATACCATACCGTCAAATACAACATCAAACATGTTGACAAAAATAATAGTATTGAACTCATAAAGAACAAAAAGCGAAAAAAAGAACAGGAATAAGGGGCGTAGAGCTTAAAAAACCTAGTTTGAACTAATTCACCTTAAAAAACGTTTCTCTACTTTTAAATGTAAGTAGGGAAAACGCGTTCTAACGGAAAACGACTTTTAACTGTAACATATATAACATGAACTACTTTCAGCAACGGCACAGAATCAATCCGCCCGTATTCCAGCAGCATGGTGGCGCGGCGGCCGGACATGGCGCCGCCGGTGGTCAGCAGCATGTCCGCACCGCACACGCCCACCGCCGTGCATGGAGCTCCTGAACAGCCTTTTGCTGGAACTAAGCTGGGTGAGTTGAGGATTGGGCGTAATTTTGAATAAATTTTTATTTATGGAAAAGACAAAGGGACTCTAAACGAGCCTTCAGTTCACTTGATGGTGAGTCATCACAAGAAACACCAGGGGAGCTACAGGTGCGTTGCCGGCCGCCAAGGTGAAGATAGACGTTCTTTTTGATTAGAGCATTGCTACTATACAATAGCTAACAAAAAAATGTTAACTATTGTATAGTAGCAAATGCTAATTAGTTATTGTATAAGTATGTTGTAGCGCAGGGGACAAGAGTTGTGCGACTGCAATCGCAATTACTTGTGAGTTCGATCTCCACTTGACGAATTGATATATTTAATATGTTCATTCAACACACAATGCCTTAAAATACTAATTGTATTGGATAGGCAATAAAACCGTTTTCCGAATTATTAAACCAAACTGCTAACGTTGGGCCCGATTTAGTGAGCACGCCAACATCTGTCAGCTGTGTTAATAATTCGGAGCCCTTGTGAGTGTGCTTACGAATTCAACAAGTTAAACATAACCGAACAGAGAATTTTTGTGATATATATATACTCATGTTTAATGAGTGAAGTATGTAGTGTAGTCGATGAAGATGGTAAAATGTTAGTATTTCAAGCATTTTTCGTAATCGAAAAAAGTGACGATAGTGACATTGATGTGGAAGGTCAAAATAATGTCATAATCACGATGCTAACGCTCCGACCAGTCAGTACTAGAGGTGTTCGTTTTATTATAGAACCGAACGAAAGAACTCATATTTTTAAAGAGCATGTTCATCTGTTCGTTCTTTAGAACGCCTAAGCGTTCTTTTCGTTCGGTTCATTTTTCATGTACTCTCGATTTTGAATTTACGAACACTTTTGTAAGCGCACAAATACGTACACATACAGCGATAACTCACTCACACGCACTCATCGAAATTCGCACTCGAAATTAGGGAATAGTTTTTGCATTCTAAATTATGCTTGAACTCCATGGGTTAAGAATTATAAAAGAGATTACTTAGTATAGATTGTTTAGTAAAAATATTAAATAGGTTTTGTATATTCAAAATTGTTATCTAATACAATTTAATAAGAACTATAATACTAAAGATAACTTGAAGTAGTTAAAAATGTTCCCTAAAGTAATAATAATAATTTGTAGGTTTTCATATTTGAATAGAAATATTAATAGGTACTTTAAATAGATATTTTTGTTTTGTATTTGTATTGTTTGTTTTGTCTTTTTTTGCATTTAATTAAGAAACTGTAAAGAAGTGTTAGTTTTAGTTCACTTGTAATAAATTTAGATTTGCGTAAAAGCAAGAGCAGCAAGAGATTTGCGCAAGAGTGCGACTGTAATAGCGACAGGTTGTGGGTTTAAGCCCACAAGAAAATATAATATCAATTATATTTTAATTTCTTTGCTGGTAACAAGGTAAAGTGCGGCGTTAAGCTCTGCCACTCAACACGTAATGCCTCAAATGCAGCGACAAATGAGGAATGGAACCCCATTCCATTCACGCACGCACGCACTCCCACTCCCACTCCCACCCCCCACTATATCCTACCGTGTGCGGGATACAGCGTGAAGCTATTGTATAGTAAGGTTCGGCTTAAGTTAGACCTGCCCTTTAGGTTATCAATACTTAACTTTTAAGCTACCACTACTAGTCAACCCTACCTTAATCTACTATAGAACATAATTTGGTTTAATTACTATTATATGACAAATAAGTTAAAAATAAGCTTTACTTTCAATACAAAAATGGAATACTTAGTTATAGGCAAAAAAATGTATTACTATTACTTACTACACTATAAATATTTACTAAAGGTATTCCAAACATTTGTGACAGGCATCAGCGCGAGACTCAAAGCGGCAAGCTTCTCGTACCGATCCAGACCAAACAGAGACAGGTCACCGAAAATTCGAGAAGAAACCAACGGTTCCAGAACTTCTATAGCAAATGGCACTCCGGGTTCTTTCCGGTTACGTTCAGTCACCACCGGCTCCTTCTTCAGAAATAGAAATAAGGATAGGAGAAAAGAGGAAATCAAAGAAAATAGCGACACTATCACTACTCGAATGTAAATATTATTTTTAAACTTCAATAGTCATTATATATTAAGTTTTAATTATCTTTTATTTGTATGACTGGCGCTGGCGCCATTTTTTTGTTTACTTTTATTATTATTTATTAAATGTAGATAATAAATTGTTTATAGATAACTCTCTACGGATGGTATAGAATAAAGTTAAAATGTACATGATTTATTTAAGAAAATCTATATTTAACAATACAATTTAACCAAAATTTTAAATGTTATAAAATAAGAAGTAGAATATTTTCGCCTTATATTATATACCAAATCACAAAGTCCCACCTATAGGTTCATAAGACAAAATATAACAGTTTATTGAATGTTTTGCAGCTATAAACTAGAAAAATGTAAATACATTTGTTTTTACTATTCTTTAAATACATATATTATTTACATTTATGGATCTTCCCATAAATGTATGATGTTCATTTAAAGATACTTCCAGGTAATGGATTTATGTAAAATTAATAAAACAAAGATGTGTCTGAGATAGTCTATAATATAGACAATATATATAGATAAAAGCGTACGCGCACAATACATATTTATCTATATAAACTATGAACGTAATGGCCTAGTGGGTTCAAAATGTAAGGATTTCATCAAGAATGAGGGTTATATGAAGTATTAAAATGTTACTAACTAGTTAATAATATTATTTCTAAAAGAACAAAACGTGTTTCAAGTCAATCTAATGTAAATATTAATGCGTGATATAATTAAATATATCTTGTATACTGTTAGACACTTATATCAAAATTATAAAGATCTGTTAGATATTAATAATACCGAAGCCAAATAATTATATTATGAATTAATTAAATATCCTATATGTCGTGTTTTAGTGTTCAAAATAAATGGTGAACAATAGAATATGCTTTTTACTTCATATATATTAAATAAAAGTATGTTAACACAACACACAAAAATCACTTCATCCGTACTATTTCTTCTTTGTTTTTAACATTTTACCTCGAAAGGTAAAAAATATTTTATTTAAAGATTAGGATCACTTTGCAGTCAAGTCCAAGTCAAGACCATTTATCTGAGATCTATGAGATTGTGTGAAAAAATCAAGTTGATATTAATAGCTAATATTTAGATCTTTGGTCAATTGATGCGCGGAAATGATAATGCTTCTTAATCGACGCAATCAAAAGGTAATTACGAGTATTTATAATTTTCGTAGCATTTTTATGAAATTCGCTACGAAAACAAAGTCTAGAAGGTACTCTCCGAGGACCTACAGCTCTGAAATTTGTCACGAATTGATAACTTACAGTGCAAGTAAAGAAAAAAATATAGATACCAGTATTCGATAGAAAAAAAACAAAACAAAAACAACATATAAGTATTTACAATTATTTGCCTATAAAATTAATTTGTTTAATTACAATAAATACCGCATCCGCAATGATCGCCTAAAACATTATATATACTTCAAAAATATCACCCGCGCCCTTTAAACGAATTTTTATATATAAAAACAAAATATTTTAAAACGTCCTACACACAGTTAACTAATCCTTCATTACACATTCTATTGAAAAGGCAGGGAATACATAGACGTAACAGAAGCTTGGCACAAATTACTTTACTAAATATGTATAACTCGATCCAGTTACATACATAAGCAATATTTTAAGTGACGAGGCCTGTCGTGACAGGGCTCGTCGTGTGTGACCTTAAACGCGATAGGTAGGTAGGTTCGATCCTCACTCGAGGAAATGAAATATTTAATATTTTCATTTTTTCGGCCTAGTAACAAGGTAAAGGGCGGCGCTTCTTATTGTTGCTGCTGCGTCAGTTTCGCCGCTCATCGTGCAATACTCAAATTTGATGGAAAATGGAAAAAGGAATAGTGTACATTAGGTTCCTAAGTTCCCTCATTATGTCACTAGAAAAACATTTAAAGTTGTGAAATATTTAAAAAAAACGGGTGAAATTTATAAATAAAAAAGACACATTTCAAATATTCGTGTATTTATACAAAAATATTGTGTTGACCTTTGTGATGTACAATAGATATACCACAAACTACACGCAGCTCACTCATCCTGGGCCCACACATACATACATACATACATACATACAAACGTACACGTATGTACCGTACATTTGTATGACACAGCCGTCTTATGTTTTGGAATAGGCTTTAATACTGTTGTAGGGTAAAGTGCACAGTACGGTCGATGAGTCGTGGCCACAATAAAGTTAGCTGCGTACATACTTGTGATTATTTTCTTCTCAAGTAAAGATTTTTTTAAAAAACGCCAAAGAATTTCAGGAAGCCTAACATTAAGGAGGCCACAACCCAAAAAAACCGTTAGATGTATAAGAGAAATTTAATACCAGAACAGGCACTCAGTTCTTTGGATTCCAAATTGTACGTTCAGTAGCGGAACTCAACGCCGCACTTTATACACTCTAGTAAGAAAAAGAAATGAAAAAAGTGACGATCGAACCCACAACCATCGCGTCTACAGCCGGACACTGCCCAACTTTGCTCTACAATAGTACAAATATAAAATGACATACATCTTATAAATAAACAATACACACCGATTTCCGTTTCTTTACAAAACTATTTAAATATAATTTCAAAAACGGAATAAAATCACTACATCATATAACTACTAGGCTATCTACAAATACAAAATGGCGATACAAATATTGAATATAATGAGAAACATTTATAAGGCACTCTATATATCGTCTGTACGTAATAATTTCTTTGTCATCTCATATTTCTTTAAAGTATGTGTAAATAACGATATATAAATATTGAATCTTAAAATATTTATTTTATATATAATCAGGCAATTATATTACTGAACTTATATAATATTCATAAATATTAAGTCTAGTTAATAATTGTTAACTAATAAAACGACAACCACTCTCAGAGACGTCAGTTAGCATTTTAACGATATAGTTAATGTAAATTAAATATTAATTGGCATCTCTGAGTATGACTGTCAGTAGATAGTGATTGCTTAGTATTATTATTATCTATTATATTGATCTTTAAATAATATTTCATGATTAAAAATATGATAATAAAAACATAGTATAGATCTACTATTTATTTATATTTTTCTATCATATTCTATACTCTAGTACGAAACAATGAAAATATTTTAAATAAAATAAGCAAATGTCTAAGAGGTCCATTCTTTAGTAATAATATTCGATAATTGTAACTTAATTTAAAAGTAAATTTTATCCAATTTAGCAGCATTATATTCTGCGTTATACTTTTTATTGAGTTTGGATTTTTGGATTCAGTGTATATAGAGGGAACTTGGGAACCTAGCGTAAAAAGACATTGACTCCTCGAGTGGGGATCGAAACCACAATTCGATAAGCAAGTATGTACAATATACGTACTTCACGTTTATCTTTGCATATTCGTTTCTTTAACATAATTTACAGTATACATATATTTACTAACTACATCAGAATTATTCCATAGTATTATATTATTATGATATAACATTAAACCACCTACAAATTGTACTACATCCATCAGTTCTTAACGCTTAATGAATAACTGAGCAGTTTACTTTTTGTGCCGATTGATCTCGTGTTTTCATTTACTTAATAACATTATCTTTTGTGGGAAAACACACTTTGTATGGCACCAATTGTTAAAGTAAGTCGATTAATTTGGATATTATGGCGTGCGTTTTAAATTCATGTTAATTGTGATGTTGGGCCATCGGTGTTTGCAGCACTT
>DWMZ01005424.1:0-10954 GCA_018249855.1 Eueides tales michaeli | reverse complement strand
ACATAATATTTACTTAAAACATAAATAAACTGTATCAAGAAAGTTTTTGGAATTGGACCTTACGGGTTTATATTGGTATTCTAAAATATTTTTTTCTAACTTCATTTATACCTATCAGAACGGAAGTAAGTACTTGCATATAACATTTCAATATTCGTTTTTATTACGTTACTCTGACAATAATTTTATCTTTATCAATAATCAGATTTGCAATTTAAAGTTTCATAATACATTCTCTCCAACATACATTTCGAAAAAAGTATTCCAAGAACTTTATTAGCGGCCGTTTGGAACAGTTCAAATAAATGCTCGCAATTTTCGGGATCATTCAGGCCTAAAAAGCCTGGCAATATATAAAATGAGGTAATTTCAGCTTTGAGGATTAATCCCGAGTTCCATATATCACGTTGAACACAATGAGAATGATTTCTAGTTTCACATATGTTATTTACTTTAGTCTTTGGATTAGCTATGTGCAAAAATAGAGGCCTGTTGTGGCGCAGCGGCACAAGCGTGTGGCTGTAACCGACAGGTTCTGTGTTCGATCCCCAGTCGAGGAAATGAAATATTTAATATTCTCAATTTATACATTTAATGTTTCCTTTCTTCGCTCTGGTAATAAGGCAAAGCGCGGCGTTGAGATCCGCCACTCAACACGCATTGCCTCAAATTCGGTGGAAAGTGGGCAACGGAAGTGGAACGGAGTGTCTTAACACTAGGTTCCCGGGTTCCCTCTGCCTACCCTGCCTTATACGGGATACAGCGTGTAGCTATAAAAAAAAACAGTGTGCAAAATATGAAGAGCAGTCTACGAATGGAATAAAACTTGTAGGGAACTATTATTTATATTTATTATCATTTAGTTTGATGGTTGGATAGGTTAGGTTAGGTTTCACGCTGTAACAGGCACATAGAAAGGTAGGCAATAGGTTCCCATTAAGACACATATATTCCCCAGTTTCCGTCCAATCGGTACCCAAGGCCGGAGTCATAATTGAACCCGTAACCGGTCACGTTTACAGTACCACACCACTGATGGCCTCGTTTATTTTTTTTTTATTTTTCAGCTTCCTGCACTTGTCAGGATAGACAGAAGAAACTTAAGAACCCCATGTTGAGACACTTCTTTCCGCTTCCCACTTTCCGTTTTTTTTGAGATATGACGTGTCCGACTGACAGAGCTCTACGCCGCACAAAATGTCATTTATGCATTTCAATATTCTAATTTATTTATTCTTAATAATACATGAAAGCCGTCGTTTCTTTGTATGATTTATTATTTTTTTTCAAATTTAAGTTAACTGTGTCCTTCTCCATTCTATGTTTGTGGATAATTAAAAAAATAAGTTTTTGTTTAGTTGTGATTCACTATAATTATTTAAACTGTATTTACATTTTAAAGTGGAGCTAAGTTGAAGTTGAATAGTGAGGTTAGGGTTTTATTACTTACCACATCCACTACACATATTATATTTCTTTGTACATAAGAGTGACGTAAAAAAGCAATTTTACTTATTTTTTTATTATGTTTGGTTATAATTTTTTGGTATAGTGCAGCCATTTATTTCTTTAATTAATTAAGTGTAACTTTCAACACTCATTCATCTGTATTAGTTGTCAGGGTTTTCGTACTGAAATGATAAATTGCTACCATATTACTAAGACAATTTTTAATAATAAATGATTCAATCTAAAACACATTTATATTTTTTGTTGGTCAAGATTTCCTGAGCTGCTGGACCGAACTTAATGAGACTGTCACTGTTGATACTGAAAGATGTAGGCTACGCTAAGTTCCATATCAGATTTCCCATGTGGTATCGGGATTCACGTGGGAAAAATTACCTTTACCGCCCTGATATATATTTTATTTATTTTCAATTATCCCAAAATTATAACAATTATATATATTTTACTTTAAAAAAAATACACTAAGCTAATTTTTATTTACTAAAAACTCCTTTTTTTCTGCTTCCTGCTATATTCCACACAAAAAATTAAAATTAAGTACTTCATTTGAAAATATTAAATATTTTGTTTCTCCTAATGGTGATCGAACCCACAATCTCTTGCGTTTACAGCTACACGTATTGTCCCATGTCCATTATAGGCGCAAATTACATAAAATTATGTTTTTCTTTTGTATGGAAATCAAGACAAACGTGTTTACGGGTCACCAGTAATCACCGCCGCCCACAGCCCTGTGTAACACCGGGGGATCTACAGATGCGTTGCCAATCTTTAACGAGGTGATAAACGCGCTTTTTGGAGGTAAACATATCGTATCGACCTGCAAATACTGCCGCGGGTAGGCCATTTTACAGATGTATTTCGCGTGAAATGAAATTCGTACGAAACTGCACAGTAGCGGAGTACCCCGTATCCGCGAGTATTGTATTTCAACTTGTGTGTACTGTGCAGTTAGAAAATTAGGCGGCAGATACCAAGCTAAATAGTTCTGCATAACACTCCCCGCAATAAATGCTGTAAACAACGCAAAGCGGGAATACGTCTCTACGCAAAGCTAAAATATCAGGCTCCTCGTTGTATGCGATCAGACTGTTGAAGCTGATACTGGGGTGCACCAGCCCAAAGGTGAGAACGGTACTCGACTCAACACAGGGCCAGACAGTGTTTGGATGTAAAGTACTGTCTCGGTCTGCTGATGACACCCAGTTTCTTTGGGGCCAATTTTACCTTCTTTTTTAGATAATCGCGATACTGGCAGTCGCCCAAAAAGCTGAGACCCAATATACTGATGCTGGTGGCGGCTTTAAGAGAAGTGTTCTCGAAAACTGGTGACACCAGATATGGAACTTTTATAGGGGTTAACGCGCAGACTTGTATCTTCTGGGTTGAATTGAACCAGGCTCTTTTCACTCCATATGGAGATATTCTTGAGGGATACATCAACAGAAGACACAAGTTGATTTCGGCACTGGTCTACATTTTCCCTAGAACAACTTTCACGATCGAACTATACAGATATCATCTGCATAGCGGTCTATGTTAGAGTTCTCTAACATATCATTGATATGCAGAAGAAAGAGCGTAGGGGACAGCACGCAATCTTGAACCCCCAACTGCAAGCATTAACAGGCCATGTATTTAGATCAGAAACCGTCAATAATAATCTAAAAGTATCAAAATCAAACCTAGTTAGAACGGTAGCGAACCACTAGCATAAATTTTCAGAAAGGCCTTAAGATAGAAGTTTCGCAACGAGCACTCTATGCTATACTCGGTCGAAAGCGTAAGCGAGCCGTTAGTAAATAAATCGTTGCCATATACAGCATGGGAGTTCGGGAATCCCTTAGAGATTTTTTTAAAGAAACGGCTATTCTTACGGTTGTATTGCAGTACATATATGATAATATAATACTTTTACTATTTTTTTAAAGTGTTATTCCACACTTAGGAAAGAAAAATACTAAATTTAAAAACGTATAAAAATTTGGACGAAGCAGGATTTGAACCTGCGCCTCTTGAAAACCGTTCAAGCGCTCTGACCTGACTAAGCCATCCGTCCACAGGACGGATGGCTCTGACTAAGCCATCCGTCCTGTGGACGGATGGCTTAGTGGTCAGAGCGCTTGAACGGTTTTCAAGAGGCGCAGGTTCAAATCCTGCTTCGTCCAAATTTTTATACGTTTTTAAATTTAGTAATATAATACTTGTTCGGAAAAATATCTACAATGACCTAAAAAACAGTGATAGACATGATATCAATACAAGAAGTAAAAACAAGTTTTCGTCTCCAAAAAGTTAATAAGTTTTTTATGGGACATGGTACACGTATGTATAATAAGATTCCCCAAGTAATTTTAGATTTGCCACTTCAAAAATTTAAAGTGAAAGTTAAAAATATATTGTTGAGCAAAGTATATTATTCAATTCAAGAATATTACTATGATAAGAATGCGTGGGATTAAATGTTGGTGGTACTCAGTCAGGAAGCTAATGTTATATATTTTTTTAATTGATATTTTGAAAAGGGCAACTGTTGAGTTTCTTGCCGGCTCTTCTCAGCAGACCCGCCTTCCGAGCCGGTGGTAGCTTCCTGTAGAACTGACACTACATACATTTCTATATAACTTGACGATTCAAAAGTGCTTGTAGTGGCCTAATTGAATAAAGAACATTTTGATTTGATTTGATTTAAAACATACACAACATAGAGCATACTCGCATATTTAAAATTAATCACTATAATCATATTAGCATGAAATAGAAATAGATTGTTACAATCCAGTGTTAAAGCCTCGATGAATACGCGGAAATATTGCAATCCGGGGCCGTCCATATCGAGTTCGTCATGCATGTGATTAATATATAATGATTTATGTCATGTTCATTACAACACAGAATTTTTAACTGAACACGTGTAACGCGGAGATACTCATCACTATATTTCGTTTACGTGTATTGAATGTATTGATAAACGAGGCAATCATCTTGTTATGATGCGTACATTAGTCAACTTTTATTCAGTTTTTATAAAATCTATGAAATATTTAAATTTATAAAGGTAATCTTTATAAATTTAAATTTTTACATGACATATCTTTTTTATGTCAATAAGTTAGGCACGCAGAGACAAGACTGTAAACGCGACAGATTGTATGTAGATTCGACCTCGTTGCAGAAAATTAAATATTTAATATTTTAATTTCCTCGCTCTAGTAACAAGGCGAAGCGCGACGTTGAATTCCGCAACTCAACATACAATGTCTTCGCAATAAGGCGGAAAGTGGGTGGTGAAACAAATCAAACAATATTTCGTTTACAATAGTATTTCACTTTTAATAAAATACAATTTTAACATAAACTTAGTTGTGAACTTATAGGGAACTAATGGTTAAATTCGTCAAGTTGGATTCTAAGAATCTTCGATATTCAAGCTTTTCCTGAACCAGAGGGAAGAAATGAAAATATTATTTACTTAAGCAGAAATCAAATCCAAAAACTTATATTATTTTTAAGCATAAATTCCTAATTGTGAATGGGTTGGCTAATAAATAAATATCAGTAATCTCTAGAGATATCTTAAAAAGAAATTAAATTCGTGAAGGAAACGATCCAAGGGAGTTGAACTGAAGCTTTAAAAAATTAAGTCATCCGGGAGTCAGAGGACAGGTGTCAGTGGACTTAACTATGATTAAAGAGTTGGAATTTAATTGCTAAAATTTTATATAACGAGGTAAATAATAGAAGAATACTTTTTATGTTATTTAGTAACATATATGTTATTCTGAGAAGTTACTGAGGCGTATTCGTGGCGGAGTTAGATAGCTTAACCAGCGTACACAAACATGACGGTGGTTGGTTCGATCCTTAATTATAGGTAGAAATCATTTTTTTTCTCCGAAATGTAATGGAAAATGGACAAAGGAAGTATCTTTACACTACGTTTCCATGTGTCCACTGCCAAACCTGCTACGTGCAGGGTACAGCGTGTAGCTAAATAAAATAAAAGTTTATCTGGAACATTAGGGTGTCTCTACATCCGATTCCCAAGAGGCGCGGTTTCAAATCGTGCTTCGTTCAAATTTTTATACGTTTTTGAATTCAGTATTTTTCTTTCCTAAGTGTGGAATAACACTTTAAAAATAGTAAAAACTATTAAATACTTGTTGACACTGAGCGTGGCTAGTAAAGGTGTTACGCGGTATTGATAACTCTTTCTCTCAATCTCTTCTTTTTTTCTCTTCTTCTCTCAATTTTATAACTCATGAAATCCGTTCAAATCTCGCTACGTTCAATTTTATTACGTTTTTTAAATATATAAGTATTTGCTTTTCTAAGTGTGAATAAACACTTTAGAAATCACATTCTAGTCTCTTCATTCAAGCAATAGAATAAAATATTGTTAAAATATAAATGTCACAGTGGTTTCGTTTCAAAGTAAATCAGAAATGGAGCTAAGAAATGTGGTTTGTTGAAGCACTTGAGATAGTCCGGTTGGATTCCGTCCGTTGTAGACCCTCTACAAGAAAAAGGATGGAATCACTGACCATTACGTGGATGAGTGAACTTGAGCGGAATTCTTAGAACTTTTGGCAATTTTTGCCTTTTGTTTGTTTTGTTTATTTTTATTTGGTACTGTTGATTATATTTAGCCTTTCATACGTTGTCTTAAAAAGTATAACGACTTTAAATTTAACCACACACTATGATTTTTTGTTATAGTTTCCATAAAATTTTGCATTTTTCGTTCAGCTGTTATAGTCCCTAAGTTTGTGTGCCACTATTGTTAACTTGATATTTTTATCGATAGTAATACTCTGAGTCTTACTTATCTGCAATATGCAATAACCAGTATGCTATCGTAATATTGTTATTGATAGGCAACCATATTTGAAACTGAACTGTATAAAAAGTGGTATTTATTTTTTTGAAGTAATCTGCTATACAGGGCTGGAGTAATGAAAATGAGTGTCAGTGCATTGTAAAGGGACCCCTAAAGCCTACAATTATATAATTATAAGTCCCAGGTACATTCTCCGAGCACAAAAGTATCAATTATTGTTGTTAAATTTATTATAAAAAGTGTAAATCATATAAACTTTCAATTTGCTGCTGATTATTTAAATATAGAAGATAACACTATTCTGAGTCGTATTTTAAACCTGTGTTCATGCATGTTATTAAGAAGCACGTAAGTAAGTAGGATTATAACGACGACGTTTTTCATATAATTTGATAGGACGATATATATATTTTTAATTTTACTAAATTATAAAATTTATGGTTGTAGTATAAAAACATACCAAAATGATTAATATAGCTCAAGTAAATACTCACTTTGTCAGACTTTGGCTTGGCTTTTGTGTGCCGTCTCATATCGTTTTGACATAGTTGTATTTTCCACAAACTGCACTGAGTAGTGTTTATTGTATACAGTATACACTTAGAGCCAGCGGAAACAGAAACTTCGCTTTTAAGTTGGGACTTGGCATTTTAGCTGTAGGCCTTTATTGTCAACCGATTATAACCTTAGACGGTTTCCAAGAGGCGAGAGGGTTCAAATCCCGCTACGTTCAATTTTTTTACGTTTTCTAAATAAATATTTTTCTTTCCTAAGTGTAGAAACCCTTTAAAAGATCACAGCATTTTATTGCCCTACTAATAACTCACACGCGGCTTCGCCCGCTTTAATTGTACTATTTATTTATTATTATTTAGTGTATTAAGTAAAATCTTTTACATATGCTTACAGGTAATCTGATGATATTCAAGTGTTTTATACAATACATCGGCAATGTATGAAATACTATAAATGTTATTGTCCACAGCATTCTTTATTTAGTAAAAAAACACATATCCTAAAAAACCTAGGAATTGTACTTCTTTCTATTTAAATAAAAAGGCCTTGGTCAATATTCTTATATTTGAAGTATAGATGAAACGGTTTTAAGAGCAGGCGAGGTTAGAAACTTTTTAACTTAAAAATAACTAAACTAACCAGCACTTTAAAATCGCTATATCTCTAACTTTGGTGGTGTCAGTATATGTAAGTAGCAATCTGCTTGGAATAAAAGCAAGTAGACGTTAGGAGCAGTAGAAGCAAGTCGCAATACGTATATTGCCCGCCCACACGTCCTCCCCTGCCTAGTCTCGTCTTATACATACTTAATGTATGTACGGCTGCGTATTCGGTATTGCATAGAACGCTTAGGGAAAGTATAAAATACTATACTTTGTCTACTGTGTGTTAAAGGTTACAATCATATTAACGATTTTATAAATGATAACACGCCTTGAGAATAAAATAGCCACTCCAGGCTATTTCAAATGTATCATTGTCATTTATAACTATATGATATAAAGTTTTGATTAAAAAAAAAAGACATGTCCCGCTGAGTTTCTTTCGCCGGTTCTTCTCAGGTCTGAGGCAGTAACTTTAGTGAATTGGTGGTAAATTATTTGACGTTCAAAAACGAAGATTGTAACTTCTTATTTTGAATAAAAATATTTAAATTTGAATTATATTTTAAACATTTCCTATATATTTTATAGGTATATTCAATATATTACCAACGTATTGTATAGATTAGCGCATTTTACAGATTGCCAGTAACATATATACTAATTAAGTTACGGTCTTATCATCATTTATGAACTTTAATTTGCTGATAGTATAGTAAGAGGGAATCCAGTATAAATACATTTCTTCCTCCATTATGACACTTCCTTTTCCCACTTTCCAACGAACTCTCGAGGCATTGCATAATGCTTCGTTGCCAGAACCCGTCAATGACACGTTAATAGGATTTTTTTACTCAGAGTTATTTCTTACGCTACTACTGATTCATGACTCAGTATATTTTGACATGATATTTATAACAAAAGTAACTATAACTTTTATTATTAATAAATTTAAGGTTTGCTGAAAACGTTACTTAAAACAAGACTTGTGTAATATTAGATAAAGTTCAGATATAATCACATAATTACTTAAAAGAAGGCCTGTCGTGGCGCAGCGGCACAAGCGTGTGACTGTAACCGACAGGTTCTAGGTTCGATCCCCAGTCGAGGAAATGAAATATTTAATATTTTCAATTTAAATATTTAATGTTTTATTTTTTCGCTCTGGTAATAAGGCAAAGCGCGGCGTTGAGTTCCGCCACTCGACACGCAATGCCTCAAATTCGGCGGATAGTGGGGAACAGAAGTGTCTACCATGCTATGTGCGGGCAATGTATATCTGATTTAAACATATTTTAACAAAAAAATGCGAATAAACGATATTAAAAAGAACAACGTTAAATATGTGACTTTTCCACTATATAAATCTTCGTGGGAAATAGAACTGTGTCAAAATGACATTTAGTCGAACATAAGTTGAATGCCGGAGCTCGAACTCGACGACTCATGACAACCTCGAGAGATGTATGCCGCTACTACTTTTATAAAGTAGTTGATAAAGTATTCTGTTCAGTAGTTAAGTTGAGAAGTGTGAATGAACATTTTACCAACAATTCAACTGAAAATTAGTTGAATATTTGCTCATAGTAACACCTGCAGTATGTAATTAAAATAGCAAGTAGTGAGATTTACGTAAAATAAAATATATACGTATGTTGATATTTTATTTGCATACTTATTGTATATTTTATAAATATTAGACTAAATTATTTTAATTTGAATTAGGATTTTTAACTCGTCTTACATCAAATATGATATTTGCGCGATAAAAAAATAATTACTACTTCAGATTAAACCAAAAGTGTAGTGTAACTAGGGTTAGGCAAGTTAAACGAGGAATCGAAATATTCTGTTCTGCCACTCAACATGCAAAGCTTTAGTTGAGCAGAAAGTGGGGAACCGAAGGTTCCCTAAAGGCAACGTAGACGTACCCTGCGTTACGCCGAATATAGTGTAGGCTGAAAAAAAAATGTAGTTAGGTAATCCAATATGTTTCCCGCGACAAAAAGACTGTTTAGAAAATCTTAACGTGAAGCCATCTAATAGGGATATCAAAAGAAAGCGCTTAGAAAATACAATACACTGTGCATAAAATGTGTAAGGAAAGATTATTTTGAAAAAATAATAAGAATATATTTTTATTTGTAAAAATATCGTATGCATATTTCGGCATAGATTAATAATCTATTTTAAATATATTTCTTTATGAAGTGAAATTCCTCTACAATTTAAATTTTCTTTGCTAAATAACAACATCAGCGATAAATTGATATAAAGTAATTGACAAAAGTGCATCAACTATGAGCAAAGATTCCATAAATAATCACAAGATGTGTGAAACATGAAGAGAGGACTCCATAGACAATTGAGTGTTTTACTTTTTATTGTAGTTTTATTGTGTTACAACGTAGTTACTTTTAAGATGTATGTGCTTTATCTTTTTAAAACATATCACAAAATCGACAAAGTGATTACTATAAAAAAACGGCCAAATGTGAGACGGACTAGCCAACGTACAGTTCCGTACCAATTTTCAAAAAAGAATTTACAGAACGGAAATCTGTAGTTCATCAGAAAGTATACCTGTAAAACCTATACTTATGTCCTTGACGAAGGAAAAGTATTATAATCATATACAAATTGTTATGTTTTATGTTAATGCTGTTATAAAGACTAAGTTAAAAAATATTATTCTTACGCGAGCCGGTTTCGTTACCATACAACATAATAACTCACGGCAGAGGCAGAGAACTATTTTCTTTGTTCGCTGCCAGTATTTTTGTACAACGCGATAATATTGTCAAAGTACCTTTTCCCGCAGGATTTGAGAAGAGATAAAATATATCGGTTTCTTTATTTAACCGCTATAGTATTTTCTTCAAGAAATAAACCTCGATGACTTCAATAAAGTATACTTCAATAACGGTCTGTAGCTTGCTTTTGAGGATTTTTATCGAATGATTAAAACGTAAATTAACAACAATAATATTTTCATATACAAACAAATCTATTTTTTGCTGAAGAATAATATAATAGATAAAATAGATAAAACGTAAATTAACAACAATAATATTTTCATATACAAACAAATCTATTTTTTGCTGAAGAATAATATAATAGATATTTTCTATATTTATCCATTTCCATGATTTATTCATGTATACAGTATGAATATTGTTAATTTATGATTATTACATTTTCTTAGTTATGAATATTTTGAGTTCTTCTTAGTCATGTCTTAATTCCCGCACTACGCGTGGTGAGCAATAGTAAAAGTAAAATTCATTGGAATTTTATATTTGCAGTTCGGCTAATGTACCAATTATTTATTATTGTAATTTATTTACCATTCCAGTATAGTACTGTTACCTGTTCCAATATATTCTACTTCATCAGATGTTCCAGGTTTTTATTTATCAAGTAAATGGAAAACGCCTTTTTCACAAAAACACTTATTTTAAGGCGGCATTGTATTATTTTTTATACTTTAATTTAATTATAATTGCGTATGAGATATTCTAGATTC
>DWMZ01005423.1:0-10956 GCA_018249855.1 Eueides tales michaeli | reverse complement strand
ATTGGATTCGGTGAGTTGCAGCAATATTTTCTTTACCTATAAGAATATTCCCTTTGCCTACGTAAAGTAAATATATGTATAATAATATTGCTAAATAAATATAAGTATAATAAAAATGTATTTAATTTAGGTCATTTGAATTTCATGCAGGATAGTCACCATTGTATTAAACAAGAAAATTGTAACATTATTCAATATTGAGAAGAGCAACTGTTGAGCTTCTTGCCGGCTCTTCTCAGCAGAACCGCATTCAGAGCCGGTGGTAGTTTTAATGTTCGTGACGATTCAAAAGTGCTTGCTAAAGTCTATTTGAATATAGAATATTTTGAATTTGAATTTATAGACATGATAACGTCTTATAAATCAATGAACTGCATGTACGAAAAATTATCATTTTCTATTTCAGCCGAGCCTGCAAGCGAGAGCACAGAAGATAGAGAGGCACGATCGGTCTGAGCGTGTGAAGTAAATATCGGTTACTAAATTTAAAAAAAACATTTACAATAATTTTCATAAGTCTGGAATAGCACTTTAAAAATAATAAAAAAATCGGTTACTAATTTTAAAACGTATAAAATTTTGAACGAAGCAGGATATGAATGAACTCTTCCTCTCGGAAAGCGCACTAGCGCTGTGACCAAGTAAGCCATACGTTCTCGTCAAGCTACATCGAAATTATTATACGCTTGTTAAAACTCAAATAATTTGTTACAAGCTAATGCTACCCATATAAATAAGTTAACGAGAGTAAATGCTAATTTGTAGAAACAAAAATTCTTTTAACTAACTCCTACTTTGTATTGTGTAAAATAACGGAAATAATTCAACAATAATTCAAGTCATAGGTACATTTTTAGAAAAAAAACCCGCTCCTCTGGGACGGATTCCAAGAGGCGCAGGTTCAAATCCTGCTTCGTTCAAAATTTTTATACGTTTCTAAATTTAGTATTTTTCTTTCCTAAGTGTTGAATAACACTTCTAACGTTCTATATTTCTATAATAATAAAATTGTATTTATTTACTCAACGTGGAATATCACTTTAAATATGTTAAACATAATTCAATTAAATAACGTTGTCACGTAAAAATAATCGTTCGTATACTGACTTTTACTATACGTATTTAGTATTATTGGTCTATCATATCACACGTATTAGGCTGAAATATTTATTTGATTCAAAGAGTTAATCTGAAAAACGAGGAACTAGCTTAAACTAAACAAAAATATTCTCTTATAAGCTCAGCTCACGCTCTCGGCAGGGTAGGCAGAGAACTTGCAAATCTAGTTTTCAGACACTCCGTTCCGTTTCCCACTTTCCGCCGATTTTGAAGTGTTGCGGCGGAGCCCAACGCCGCGCTTTTCCTTGTTACCAGAGCATAGAAATAAAAACATTAAATTTGACATTTGTAAATATTACTCAAGTTCGATTTCTCTACTGGAGCTCATAAAATAATTTAACTAAATACCGCTAAAAGAAACTACAGTTACATTGCTTTATTTGGTTAAAAAAAAAACAATTTCTTTTAAAATATGGTTCTATATTCGTTAGCTATATATTTTTTGTGCCCCTGGATTGTTTGGTTATATCTGGGTAGATTTTTTAGCTCTACGCTGTACAGACAGAGTTAAGGGTAGTTAAGATACTCCATTCCCTTTAAGACATTTTCTTTCCCCATCTCAATTTTTTTTTCTTTTTTTACCATCATATTTGACAAATGTCACGTAGTCTAACTGCAGGTTGTTGCTTCAAATCTCTAATTATAAGTGTACAGACAGACTGAGGCAGCTAGTGTTAAGACACTCTGTTCCGTTTTCCACTTTACGCCAAATTTTAGGCATTGGGTGTGGAGTGGCGGGATTTAACGTCGCACTGTACTTTGTTACCAGAGCGAAGACATGAATTCTGAGGCTTGTCGTGGCGCAGCGGCACAAGCGTGTCACTGTAACCGACAGGTTCTGGGTTCGATCCCCAGTCTGAAAAAGGAAATATTTAATATTTCCAATTTAAATATTTAATGTTTCATTTCTTCGCTCTGGTAATAAGACAAAGCGCGGCGTTGAGTTCCGCCACTCAACACACAAGGCCTCAAATTCGGCGGAAAGTGGGGAACGTAAGAGGAACGGAGTGTATTAACACTAGGTTTCCGGGTTCCCTCTGCTTACCCTGCCTCATGCGGGATACAGCGTGAAGCGAAGACACGAAAATCAGACGGTTAATATGTGAAGTACGTTTAGTTTCTACATAAAGCCGGAGCTGAACTGGCCTGTATTCAGGTCGACCGGAAGCCACGCCTCCGTCATACATGCCTGAACTTGAAACAGGCTCTACGCGATCACCTTCAATTCACATTCGCAGTTTAAATATTTGATATTTAGAGAATAATATTTATAATTCAATGTAACAATTACTGATTTGCATTTTTTTTACAAATATTTAATAAAAAAATTGTTTTATTAATCGAAAGATCTTAGTTTCTCGCTGTATGCCAGGGTAGATTTGGGCAGAAGAGGGCAGAGGGAATTTGGGAACCTAGTGTTAAAACACTCCGTTCTACTTCTATTCCCCACTTTCCGCCGAATTTGAGGCATTGCGTGTGGAGTGGACTCAACGTCGCGTTTTGCCTTGTTATCAGAGCCAAAACATTAAAAATTTAAATTGAATATATTAAATAATCATTTCTTCGAGATCGGACCGGACCTTATAAAATATATAATAAATACAGAACTATAAATAATTTTTATTTATTATTTTATTATTTTATTTATTTACAGATAATATGCGATTGAAAAGGTGACGAAATATGTGTGATGTTCAGGAAAGGATTACTCAAGTGGAAGGTAATCCTTTCCTGAACATCACAGAACGGAGTGTTTTAACACTAGGTTCCCAAATTCCCTCTGCCCTCTTCTGCCCAAATCTACCCTGGCATACAGCGAGAAACTAAGATCTTTCGATTAATAAAACAATTTGTTTATAAAATATTTATAAAAAAAAAATGCAAATCAGTAATTGTTTCATTGAATTAAAAAATATTATTCTCTAAATATCAAATATTTAAACTGCGAATGTGAATTGAAGGTGATCGCGTAGAGCCTGTTTCAAGTTCAGGCATGTATGACGGAGGCGTGGCTTCCGGTCGACCTGATTACAGGCCAGTTCAGCTCCGGCTTTATGTAGAAAATAACTTCTTCACATATTAATCGTCTGATTTAATATGTACTTATAAATATTTGTTTTTTTTCTAGATTATATTAATCGACAATTGTATTTAATATCAAAAAATAAATGTTTACAATATTATTATTAATATTATAAATGAATAAAGATGACGTTGGGAAAGAGTATATTTTATTGTAAAAATATGAAAGGGCAGAAATATAGGATGGAAGTCGTTATTATGCATTTTTCAATTAACAGTTTAAGCAATTCGAGTGAATAGTTTACAAAAATAATTCATTAGCCTTAACAACGTTGATAATCGCAAAAAATACAACAAATCTACCTAAAAATATACTTTTTTACGTGTTAATAACATTTTCATAATGTATGAATTATTTTTAAGACATAAATATCGTATATCCTATGTAAAATTTATCTGCAAAGAAATTAATCGTCGTATGAGATAAAGCTACCAAATCCATATTTGATAGCTATCTTTAAAGTTATATTATTTATATTACATAAATAAACGTGTGGTTCCAACGGACGAGGCCGCGGAGAAGTCTCCAGACAACTGAGCATGCATTACAGTTTTCAACTTTAAATATGTAAAGGACTTAAGAAAGCGAAAAAATACATTTTAACGTAGCAGAACTCGCATCAAATCAAATACTCGAAATAATATGATAGGGCACAGAGAAAATCATGAAACCAGCTGACTATACACTTGTAATATCTAACAAAGCTATCGTTTAAAAGTAATTATTTATTTTAACAACACGAACTGTTGGTCTTTGTTATTTTTTTATTTGTAAAATTTCTGGGAAAGGCACATGATTATTCTGGGTTAGGCACGGCCGACCCAGTCCCCTATCTTTAATAACAGGTGCTGACTCGCGGAACTCAACGCCACGCTTTGCATCTTTACCAAAGAGAGAAAACGAAATTATTTAATATTTCATTTCCTTGAGTGGAGATCAAACCCACAACCTGTTCCTTTTAGTCAGTCACAGAATCATGCCCCTACGTCACGACCGGCTATAAATAATTATTTTCATTTATATTTTTCATATAAAGAAGAAGCAGGTGCTAGGTAGCACGATTACCTAACTTTAGTAAAGATGGTTTAATAAAACAAGAGTTTCGTTTAGCAATTTTATGAATACGAATAGCGGTATTGAAAGGTATTGAAGGTCACACTTATTATAGGTTATGTATTACATAAACTAAAAAAAATACTATATTCAGAGTCTTTTTTCAATATGACAATAACCGAGGACTATTTTTTAATTAGAAAAATTTGTTTGATAGGGGTCAATAGAAACTTAAGTTCCCCCGGCCGCCATCTTGGTGGTTTGCCAACAACGACTAAAAATGGCTCGATTTTCTCACTGACAACTAATGTTATTCCACTAGCTAACTTAGGATGCTTCTACAAATTTTAGTATGAATTTTACTTAGCCTATGTTATACGCTGTTAATGTTGTGTCGCATCCTGAAAAGGCGTGGAAAATTAGTAAGTTTTCTACAATTACGTCGTCGTCACAATGGACAGTACAAGGGTTCGGACTTACGCTCTTTTGAAAGTTTAAAAAAACACATTAGAGTGCTGCCTTCTTAATGTTGAAAACCCTCTACAAAATTACTATGATATCATTTTATTGTAAAATAAACTGAAAAATAGTTATAACCTACGAAAGGAAACTTGTTACAATTTGGAAGGAAACTTGTTTTCACTTATTTCTGTAGCGTTGCTAGTTTAAAAATACATCGCGAAATCCTTTTGCACCTTTTTTCCAAGACGGCGGCCGGGGGACATAATAAATTCGAACTTAAGCCTTTATTGACCCCCCTACACGTTAAAAAAAAATTGCATCCTCTGAAAAACGCTATATATATTTGTTTTTAAATAAAATATTGCATATTTTCACGTCTTCACTTCACGCTGTATCCCGCACGAGGCAGAGTAGTTCCATTGCGTGCGGCATTGCGTGTTGAGTGGCGGAACTCAACGCCGCGCTTTGTCTTATTACCAGAGCGAAGAAATGAAACATTAAATATTTAAATTGAAAATATCAAATATTTCCTTTCTTAGACTGGGGATCGAACCCAGAACCTGTCGGTTACAGTGACACGCTTGTGCCGCTGCGCCACGACAAGCCTCAGAATTCATGTCTTCGCTCTGGTAACAAAGTACAGTGCGACGTTAAATCCCGCCACTCCACACCCAATGCCTAAAATTTGGCGTAAAGTGGAAAACGGAACAGAGTGCCTTAACACTAGCTGCCTCAGTCTGTCTGTACACTTATAATTAGAGATTTGAAGCAACAACCTGTAGTTAGACTACGTCACATTTGTCAAATATGATGGTAAAAAAAGAAAAAAAATTGAGATGGGGAAAGAAAATGTCTTAAAGGGAATGGAGTATCTTAACTACCCTTAACTCTGTCTGTACAGTGTAGAGCTAAAAAATCTACCCAGATATAACCAAACAATCCAGGGGCACAAAATATATATAGCTAACGAGTATAGAACCATATTATAAAAGAAATTGTTTTTTTTTAACCAAATAAAGCAATGTAACTGTAGTTTTTTTTAGCGGTATTTAGTTAAATTATTTTATGAGCTCCAGTAGAGAAACCGAATGTATTAGGCATTGCAGAGGGACCCCTAAAGACTTTAATCTGATCGGTGCTAGGGATTACCTAATCACTGCCCCGACTTCAAAGAAAATATTTTTATCTACTAAATTTATAAACGTATAAAAATTTGAACGAAGCAGGATTTGAACCCATGCCTCTTGGAAACCGTCCAAGCGCTCTGACCAACTAAGCCATTCGTTCTTACCAAGATACTCCGACATTTTTATACGCTTGTTACAACTTCAAATTTTTATGTTTTTAAAATTAGTATTTTTCGTTTTTATGTGAAAGACACTTTAAAAATAGTAAAAATATTTATATTTGTTGTAAATTTACAAATTTGTAATGATAAAGTAACTTTTACATTAGGCAGATAGAAACCAACATCAAAATGTTATTATAATTTAAATCAAGCTTATATTTATTTTTATTATTAGATGACTACTTGGCCTCAATAACATTTTAACAGAAAGTAAATTAACATACCATTTGAAGTAATATTTTTTTATAAGTATCATTAGTTCATTGTCACTCCAGAACATCCTCGTACTAGTAATAAGACAAAGCGCAGCGTTGAGTTTTGCCATTTAACAATGTCTCAAAAATAAGGCGGTATTTAGGACCATGATATTTTAACACTAGGGCTCCAATGCCTGAAATGATAATCGGTAAAAGGCGTGAAACTGATACCATAGGAACTATCTATCACATAATCAGAGATTAGTGTCGATAGACTTGGTTATTAATACACTACAAGGTCTAGATTATTACAATACAAAACGATGTTTGGTATTGAAATAACTAAAATAATATTATAGAGTTATAGATAAATGAATTTAATGTTAGAGATAAGTAACCTTCGCAAATACCTATTACTTTCTCCTCTTTATTCACTTTTGAAGTAGCGAAGTTAACAATAAGATATCAATGACTTAAGTTACCAATATATTGCACCTTCTCTACGAGGCTTGACCGTCAAATTCCAGATTTACCATATTTTTCTCGAATGAACAATACTGTTGTTAATCTGGAATGGTCTGGAATCACCGTGTGATGAGGTCCGAGACTAAACCGCCCCTGAAAAAATATGATGGACGTTTAATAAAGAGCAGCGGTCACAAGGAGAAACCCTGCGTACGCTAATCAGAAAGGTCTTTGACCGTAGAGTATCATCGCGGAGGCGCGGCCGCGTCGGAATATACGCGGGATTTATCTTGTCGCATTTGATCTTATAGTTAGGAGCGTTAATTCACAAATCTATATTTATAACTAAACGCTATCCGTAGATAGGTGGCATTTGACAAAAATATTATTGGGCCATCTATTAATCGATAAAAAATAAACATTAATTCAGATTAGTAAATAAATAATTGTGCAGTTCAAGCAGGCGAAGCCGTGAGCGGGTCGCTAGTATATAATACAATTTACATGAGTCCTACGACAGCTTAGATTAATATGGTCTATATTGATATTTAACACTTACCTCAATCTCACTCGTGCACAGACATATTCACTCTCTATGACTATTTTGAGCGACGTCTCGCCACAAGATGCAAAAAATTAAAATGCAGTTGCATAAAACCTTGTGACGATAAGAGGTCAGTGCTCTTACCGTCTGGTCGTATGTGAGTCATTGTATCATTATTCTATAATAGCACATAATTGATTTTAAGTATCGGACTGTGTGTGATTATAATGATTTCTAATATGAATGAAGTAAGGCTACTCTGGAGGTCTAGTCGATGGAGGCTGGATCACTCCGCATTTTAACTCTCTCGTCATGTTTAAAGTACCTATGTGCAAAATAAACAATAGGTATAATAGAAAAAGGAAAAATGCTATTTGTTTATTAAAATTAAATAAGTTTTATTAAATGCTTGTTTTTTCAAAAATATCTTTACTATACAAAATACATATCTTTATAAGATTTTTAACTTTCGCGATTATTACAGAGTTTAAATGAAATTATTTTAACCGGATTAATCGCGTATATGGAATACTAGGGCTCCGCGCGCAGCTTTGCTCTCTTGAACTACATTATTTTTTTTTCTTTTCTCAATTATTTTCTTTTTCCAATGATATCATCCGTTTTAAGACAATACATATACATTAAAAATAAAAAATTAGCTAATTGAATAATTTTTGTCTGTAACTTTTTTATTATTTATTAACAGATTTAAATAACAACACAATATGTTAAAGAAAGGTTGCCAAAATATAATAGTGAAAACTGCATTTAAAGTTTTGGGCCCTTTTAAAATGATAAACGTCCGCTGTAAGATTTTTTAAATATATTTTCCATGTATAGATTAAACAATTTTTTAAAATTGAACGTTTCGAAAACTTTGCAGTAGTCCGTGGTCTCGGGTAGACTGAGGTGTCATTCGTCTGTCATTTGACATAATTATTGTATTAAGCTACCGCTTCAACTTCCTAATAATTTCGCGAACTGCCCTGGATTAGGTATCCATCCAGAATGAGCTGACTATACTTTGCCCTCTGGTGTATGAGATTTCAATTTTTTTATGAGTACGGGCCCCAGGTGGCAGAAAGTTACCAGCTGTCTTCTATATCAAAATTAGCTTATTTTTGTACCTATTTTAATAAATAATCATTCTAGGGTTATATCTGTTCTTGAATATACGGGGTTTATTAAACCTGATATAGTGATTAGGCTTATATGGAGTGTATGCTCACACACTGCTGACTTTGATTCATGTCCTTTCTTGATATTGTATATGTGTACCTTCATCCTAGCAGTGATGCTTCTCTCTGTTGAACCGATATATGATAAGCCACAGTCACAATCTAGTTTGTATACGCACGCATGCTTCAAAGGAACATTACTTTTCACTGGTCTCGAGAATTAGCTAACTTTCTTATTAGGCTTGAATTTAGTTTTAATAGAAGCTCTTCCTAAACCTGTCTGAAACCCCTTTCGCATATGGTATGGCGGGGAACTGGCCCTAAATCTTTAGCGTCGCAGAGGTGGTGGGCTCTCTAAAATAAAGATTTGCCAATGTGTCTGTGATTTGACGAAATGGCTATTTCATTATTTCTAACTACAGTCATAGGCATGGGCGTATCCAGTAAAGTATTTATATTTTCCATGGAGAGCCTAGAGTGGAAACTGGTCACTTGGAAGCGATAATGATAACGGCAATATCGAAATCGTTCTCAAAATTTGAACGGAGCGGGCGTTTAATCTGTTTCTCTTGGAATCCGACCAACCCCTCTGACTAATCCATACGTTCTTATATAAGCTACGTCGAAATTATTATACGCTTGTTACAACTTATTTATGTTGTTAGCATCTCTATAGGTTGTAGGGAGGACGTATGGCTTACTTGTCAGAGCGATTGTATGGATTCCAAGAGGTGCGGATTGAAATCTCGCTAGGTTGATTTTTTTATAAGTTAGTTAGATTTTTTTTTAACCTTAGTGTGCAATACACTTTCGTTCTTTACTCTCCGTCCAATTTGATCAGATTGTTCTTCATATGAATGAACGGGCGGAACTAACTTCACAAGTACGCTTTGCCTATCCTGTCATGTGGGGATACAGCGTGAAGCTACTTTAGTGTAATATCATGTGACAAGATTTTTTTCAAAACCGGTGGGGCTCAATTTTTTTTTTCTACTTTACATTAAGATAGTACAAATTTGTCAATATTTCAATGATAAACACGACAACCAAATAAAATTCGAGATAGACTATCCTAAACAGATATTTTAATAAAAGATAAGTATGTTTTTAACTTAACTTAGCTTCACGCTATATCCCTAGCGGGGTAGGCAGAGAGAACGGAGCGCCAAACGCTATGGTCTCGGCAGACATCTTTCGCCTCGTCCACTCTCATTAACCTCTTCATACATGCCCTCCAGGGGGTCCACATGCTTTTTACATGACCTTCCTCCAGTATCGTAGATACTGTGTTTTCGAAGGTCAACCGAGGTCCCCCTCCCTCTCTTACCAAGTATTTTTTTAATGATTTATTTTGTTTTTCTGTATAAATTGAGATACAGGATACTAAACTACCTTTTGAGTATGTCCCACCCGACTCCCTACTCTCCATATCTATGATCATAAAATGTCATTTGAAAGCTTCGAATAAAAGACTTCAACGACTACACATACATATACCATTCTTTAACTTTACGCTGTTTGTCACACAAATCAGAATAGGCAAAAATGAGTTAGCAAAGAGGTTTCTAACCTAATATTATGATATCGTGTTCTCATTAAAATAAGTGGGGAACTTTCCACTGATTTTATAGGCATGTCGTGTTGAATGGCAGAACTCATTGCAAAATTATCTACGAGACTAAAGAAATGGAAATATTGAGTGAGAATAAAGCGTATTTTCCCCCCATTTGCGTAGAGCACCCTCTATACAACGTTATATTTTTATAAATACGGCAGACATTTACCTCGTACAGATGTGAACTTTTTGGACTATGGATCATATAACCGGTGTTCATGTATTATAATAAAGTAGAGCTACCTCGCACACTTGATTATTTCCATTCAACCACGCATTTCGGAGTAAAAGCTAATGTAATACATAAAAGCAAGCAAGGTTCTTGCTACGAATGTAGGCCAGAGGCGGAGAACTTTTATGTCCGGACATGCCACGCATGATGCAAGCTGCAGTTCATTTTTTGTTTTTACGCTATAACTCACACATAGCAAGCTAGCAAGACAGGCCCCAAAGTATATTTTTTTTTAGTGTGAAGCTGTATTTCGAACGTGGGACGGAACTTGAGAAATTTGGGAACATAGAGTCAAGACACTCCGATTCGTTCCCTACTTTCCACCAAATTTGAAGCATTGTGTGTTGAGTGGCGGAACTCAACGCAGTGTTCTGCCTAATTCCTGTTTTTCCTAATTTTTGTTTTTTTCTTAATAATATAGACACTACAGATACGTGTCAACTATTTCATCCTTTTTTAAATGATTAGCTATGTAGATATTTTGCTAAAATCTATACATAATTATATTTAAATATTTAGTTTTCGTGAGAGACCAGGTCATATATATATATATATATATATATATATATATATATATATATATATATATATATATATATATATATATATATATATATATATATATATATATATATATATATATATATATATATATATATA
>DWMZ01005422.1:0-10956 GCA_018249855.1 Eueides tales michaeli | reverse complement strand
CTTAATTTAATTATTGTAGTGCATGTATTTGTGTTAATGTCTATTTTTCACTGTTTATTTTATGTTATTTTGAATGTTTTTATTAAACACGTGCAACACACGAGGTTAGCTTCACTCGGGAGGTCTTTATTTCCCTCTGACACATGTAAAGTGACAGCAAAAAACATATTGTTTGGACTACAGAGTAAAAATAGCAGATGTGAATTATGGCCGTTTCTCGAATTATCGAAATAGTAGAAACGACGTTTCAACTGCTAACGTAGGGTCAGCTGTATTAATACTTCGGAGCTACATTCCATGTTTATTCCCCTTATATTTGTATCAAAAAATGCTCTGTTGGGATAGTTTAACTTGTTGAATTCCTAAATATACTCAAAAGTGGTCCGAATTATTAAATGAGTGCACAAACAACTGGTCACAGATGTTTGCGCGCTCAATATATCGGATCACACGTTAGCAGATGAAACATCGTAAGTGCTGTGAGCACAATTCGGAAAACGGCCATATATAAGAACATCCGACTGTAAGCGCTAGTCAAGTCACATGTGACGTCATAGATACGAATTCAACAGCATCTATAGTACGCTATGACCGCTGTTTTGATAATTGGGAAAGCGGCCAACGTTAATCGGGTCAACTAGTTAGATATAACCTGTATTTAATACGTCAAATTCAAATGACACTTGACACCAATTTTGGTTTGGACTTAAGATTAAGCGGCGTGTTTCTTATGTTTTGAACTTTTAAAAGTTACAACTAAACGTTTACTAACAATACTTCTATATATGATCATTAAATTGATGCCATAATATAATTTCAAAATGGCAGGAGTATTATTCGAAGATATATTCAACGTTAAAGATATGGATCCGGAGGGTAAAAAGTTCGATCGGGTGAGTCGCTTACATTGTGAATCTGAATCGTTTAAAATGGATTTAATATTAGATATTAATTCATGGATATATCCTATGGAGTTAGGCGATAAGTTTCGCCTTGTTTTGGCGACGACGTTACGAGAAAATGGGTACCCTGACGGTGGAGAATGGAACCCTTTGGAAACTGAGGGAAACAGAGCTGATAGCTTTGAATATGTTATGTATGGGAAGGTTTACAGGTGAGCTTTGTATCATTTGTTTACATTTCTTCTTTTTTATAGCTTCACGCTGTATCCCTCACAAGGCAGTGTAGGCAGAGGGAACCCGGGAACCTAGTGTTAAGACACTCCGTTCCACTTCCGTTCCCCACTTTCCGCCAAATTTGAGGCCTGTCGTGGCGCAGCGGCACAAGCGTGTGACTGTAACCGACAGGTTCTGGGTTCGATCCCCACTCGAGGAAATGAAATATTTAATATTTTCTATTTAAATATTTAGTGTTTTATTTCTTCGCTCTGGTAATAAGCCAAAGAGCGGCGTTGAGTTCCGCCACTCAACACCCAATGTGTACTTTTGCTTAATGTCAATATATTTTTTGTTTGCCTTAGTTTAATTTTTCTCTTACAAATACTTTGTTGTTTTGTATTGACTTTTAACTTATATAAGATATAAATATATTTAAAATATAAATTATTCTGAGTGGAATACTCTGTGAGTCTTAAAGGTATTTTTATGCAAAGATTGCTATACATTTTTTTACTTAATAGTGATATAATCTTAATTGTGACAGTTGTGGGTTCAATTTCTCTTCTGTTGGAATAAAATATTTGATATATTCATTTCCTCAATATGATAAGGAGGTGAAGTACAGCATTTAGTTTCACTAATTACAACACAATGTCTCTAAAATTTGCCAAAATGTGAGGAACAGAGTCTTAATTTGGTTCCCAGGTTCCCATCTAACTACATACTTAGTAGAAAGTAAATTTGTACATTTAAATTTTCAGGATAGAAGGAGACGAAGCGGCAATGGAGCCTGCGTCCCGCTTATCAGCATATGTTTCCTTTGGAGGTCTCCTAATGAGATTACAAGGGGACGCAAACAATTTACATGGCTTCGAAGTTGATCAACATATGTATTTATTGATGAAGAAATTAGCATTTTAATATACTTTTTGTTATAAAAATGATGGTTTTTATTATATTTTTAAAGTGTATTGCGGAGATTTCTTTTTTTTACTTCACGCCGTATCTCTTACGAGGCAGGGTAGGCAGAGGGAACCTGGGAACGTAGTGTTAAGACACTCCATTCCCCACTTTCTGCCGATTGTTGAGGCATTGTGTGTCAAGTGACGGAACTCAACGCCGCACTTTGCCCTTTTTAGCTCTTAATTATATTAATGATGTATTTGCAGCAAGGTAAAAAAAGGGAAGTGAAGTTGGGAACCTGGGGTTAATTCATTTATACTCACTATTTTGTGCTGAATTCTGGAAGAAATGCTTTTTTTGGTGACAGAATTTGACATCTAGTATTTAAAATCTATGCTTATAATAAATCTGTGACTGATCACTGTCTGTACATAGAAGATATATTAAATAACATCTTATAGGGGACGTTTATTTATGTAATAAGGAGCAAAATAAGGCTTTTTTTATGTTATTGTCGGTTTGTCTGCGCATTTGTATGCGCTAATCTGAGAAATGCAGTTTTCACTGTTACATTTTGCCAACTTTCTCTAAACGTTTAGTGTTTGCTAATAAAAAAAATATTATATATTTCTACAAAATCTTATAATTTTGTATGAAATTTTAGTTTTTAATGTGCACATATTGTCTTATAAGTGATAATGTTATTAGAACAAGAGAGTAATTGAGATTAGTAAATGATATAGGATAATTCAAGCGGACGAAGCCGCCCGGTTGTTAATAATTAAATTGTAATGTAACAAAAGATGTAATCAGACCATAGAGTCTACCTAGAAAAATTGTAATAAAAAGAACTTTCTTCATAATTCACTATTTTTTGGTGTAAACAGCATGAAAATCAGTGCGGTAGTATTTATGTTTAATATTAAATTTTAAAACGTATAAACATTTGAACGAAGCAGGATTTGAACCCGCGCCTCTTGGAAACCGTCCAAGCGCTCTGACCACTAAGCCATTCGTTTAAGAACGTAAGTCCTAAGTGTGGAATAACACTTTAAAAATATTAAAAGTATTTATGATTATTAAGAAAAAACATACAGAAGCTAATGGACTTTGTTTTACAAAATTTACTAGGGGGCTTCGCCCCCTGCTCGCTTCGCTCGCCAACCCCCGGCGCCCCACCGCTTCACCCACGCAAACGAAAAAACATGTATCAATCAATGAAAACATCAATAAAAAATAAAATACAACGATCAGCTTCTTAATTCTACACCTTCATCAAAAGCAAAAAAAAATCAATTTACATCTTGATCAAAATTCATAAAGAATCACAACATTCTTTTCATATTACAGTCACTCACGCGAGTGCCTCACAATACACGATATTCTCGATCACCTTTCCTTCCAGCTTGCACTCGATCAATCAATATAAATTTTCTACGTCAACTACTATTATACAAAAAAATCGTACAGAACAAAAAAGTATTTTATAGAATAGAGATAAATTATTTTGAATTACTTGAATGTGCTATCAGACAACAGATGGCGCTACAAGTTTTTTTATGGATTAGACAGGGCAAACGAGCGTACGGGTCACCTGATGGTAAGTGATCACCGCCGCCCACGGCCCCGTGTAGCACCAGAGGAGCTACAGGAGCGTTGCCGGTCTGTGAGGTGGATGGGCACCGGGGCCCGGCATTACCTTACCCAATGCGAAACGCAGTGGCCGAAGCCACTACTTAACGCCGGTTGTATCAGCTTCACGCTGTAACCCGCATATAGCAGGGTAGTCAGAGGGCACTTGGGAACCTGTTGTTGTTGGTTAAGATACTCTGTTTCTAACTTTTCCTACCTGTTTTCTAGACATTCTAGACACAACAACAATTTGCGGGGCTTAACGCCACGCTTTGTCTTGTTGCTAGGAATTGAACCTCCAAGGGAACGGAACGGAACGTTTTAACACCAGGTTCCCAAGTTCCTTGGGATCCATGTGCGGGATTCAGCGTGAAGCTGAGTGAGTGATTAAGAAATAAAAATATATACTATATTTAATACAACTTTTTCTTCTCGACAATAGATAGCGCTACAATGAGTTTTAATCACAAGCGCCATCTATCGATAATATTATATTGCTTATGTATATATTAAGTAAGTAAAGAAAGCTTTTTTTAGCATTACGCTTTAATCTACAATAAAAAAAAAGTAATCGGATGGAATAGTCATGAAGCTGAGGCTCACGGGAATGCTAAACAGAATTTTTTGGCTGGGCATTTGTGCATTTATGTAGAAATGTGTGAGGCTAGAAGGGTGTTTAAGTAGCGTTTAAAATGGTGTCAAAACCACGAAAAACAGATCAGAATGAACCGTCTGGCTTCATATCATTGCAAGAAATAATTTTAAAGGTTTCTGGTAACATACAAATAGAATGAGCCGTCTTTTCCTGTTGTGTTTCTGAAACATAAAAAATTGCAAATGTTTCTAGGGATCACTTAATTGTTAAGTCGCCAAAAGGGCCTTTTGAATCGGTGCGGAATGTTGAGAGTAGGAGAAAGTTGGGGATTCAGTTTAGTTACGAAGAAGTTTCTCGTGCTATTAAGAGCATGACCAGAGGTCCCAATCAGCCACCAGGTCATGGTGGTCTCAGCATTGAGGATTATCACACATGTCCAGAGTTCTGGCGATTGTGTAGAATTGTGTATTAGCCGGTTTTATGCCGAGTGACATGATGCGTACCTTAGCAGTGCCAATTGTCAAAAATAAGACAGGTGACTCATTTTATAATATAAGAGAGATAAATTATTTTGAATTACTTGAATGTGCTATCAGATAACAGATGGCGCTACAGGTTTTTTTTATGGATTAGACACGGCAAACGAGCGTACGCGTCACCTGATGGTAAGTGATCACCGCCGCCCACGGCCCCGTGTAGCACCAGAGGAGCTACAGGAGCGTTGCCGGTCTGTAAGGTGGATGGGCACCGGGGCCCGGCATTACCCAATGCGAAACGCAGTGACCGAAGCCTCTACTTAACGCCGGTTGTATCAGCTTCACGCTGTATCCCGCACATGGCAGGGTAGTCAGAGGAACCTTGGGAACCTGTTGTTGTTGGTTAAGATACTCTGTTTCTAACTTTTCCTACCAGTTTTCGAGACATTGCACAACAATTTGCGGGGCTTAACGCCGCAATTTTTCTTGTTGCTAGGAATTGAAGCTCCAAGGGAACGGAACGGAACGTTTTAACACCAGGTTCCCAAGTTCCTTGGGATCCATGTGCAGAATTCAGCGTGAAGCTGAGTGAGTGATTAAGAAATAAAAAATATATGATATATTTAATACAACTTTTTCTTCTCGACAATAGATAGCCCTGCAATGAGTTTTAATTTTAATCACAAGCGCCATCTATCGATAATATTATATTGCTTATGTATAAGTATTAACTAAGTGAAGAAAGCTTTTTTTAGTAATTGGATGGAATAGTCATATAGCTGAGGCTCACAGGAATGCTAAACAGATTTTTTTGGGCATTTGTGCGGTAAACCGGATAGCATTTATGTAGAAATGTGTGAGGCTAGGAAAGGTGTTTAAGTAGCGTTAAAAATGGTGTCAAAACCACGAAAAACATATCAGAATGAACCGTCTGGCTTCATATCATTGCAAGAAATAATTTTAAAGGTTTCTGGTAACATATAAATAGAATGAACCGTCTCTTCCCGTGGTGTTTGTGAAACAGATAAAATTGCAAATGTTTCTAGGGATCACTTAATTGTTAAGTCACCAAAAGGGTCTTTGAGTCGGTGCGGAATGTTGAGACTAGCAGAGAGTTGGGGATTCAGTTTAGTTACGAAGAAGTTTCTCGTGCTATTAAGAGCATGACCACAGGTCCCAGTCATGACCAGAGGTCCCAGTCAGTCATCACCAATTCACGGTGGTCTCAGCATTGAGGATTATCACACATGTCCAGAGTTCTGGCGATTGTGTAGAATTGTGTATTAGCCAGTTTTATGCTGAGTGATTTTTGACAATTGGCACTGCTAAGGTACGCACCTTAGCAGTGCCAATTGTCAAAAATAAGACAGGTGACCAGAGTGACAAAAACAATTATAGGGCAATCACACTGGTTGCAGTTATTTCAAAGGTGTTTGACACCTTATTCTTTACATAGCTCAATAAAGACTTTAGCCTTACCACATGATAACTAGTTTGAATTTCGACCCGGATTCTCAACAGAGAGTGCTGTGTTGGGTCTTAAGCATGCTGTCATATAATACGTTAAACGGAAAACGCCAATTTATGCTTGTTTTTTGGACTTATCAAGGGCATTTCATCTGGTTTCTTACGATAAATTATGGAAAAAACATGAAAAACTTAATGTACCACCGGAACTCACTAGTATTTTAAAATATTGGTAAGGAAACCAGGTCATTTATGTTAGATGGGCTGGCGTTTTATCACAATTGTATGGGTTGGAATGCGGAGTGAGACAGGGAGGATTGAGTTCACCAACGCTTTTCAATCTTTATGTAAATAAATTGCTTTAGGAGCTCAGGCTACGGAGCTCCTAAAGCAACTCTGGTGCTTACCAGGGTTGGCTGTTATATATATTAGACAGAATTTGCATAAATAACATTGCATGCATCAATCTGTCGCTTAACAAAGTTGTTGAGCCTTTGTGAATCTTATGCTTATAGCCATGGATTGACATATAATGCCAAAAAAGTGTCGTTATAATCTTTGAGGCCGAGAGTAAAACGCCAAATGATGTCCCACAAAATTCCTTAAACGCAATAGAACTAATAAGAGTTGACAAATTTAAAAATCTAGGACACATATTGACTTCCGACCACAAAGACGATACAGATATTGAAAGAGAAAGGAGAGTCTTGTCACTTAGGGCAAATACGAGCATGTTGGCTCCAAGTTTTTTGTACTAGTTTCTATACGTACAGCTTCTGGGCTAGATATACGCGGAAATCGTATAATGCCTTACGCGTGCAATATTATAATTCTTTCAGAGCGTTCTTGAGACTGCTCCCTTTCTATAGTGCATCAGGGATGCTTGCTGCAGCTAAATTGGACAGTTTCTATGCCACAATACGTAAAACGTGTGGGGTCTCTTGTACGCAGAATTCCAGCAGTACCAACAGCTTTCTGGAAATGATTGCTGGTCGTCTAGACTGCACATATGTGGGTCGTTGCTGTGCTGTGTCCACGGGAATGGCACAGATGTAAATTTAAATATTTAATGTTTCATTTTTTCGCTCTGGTATTAACAGAGCGAAAAAATGAAACATTAAATATTTAAATTGAAAATATTAAATATTTCATTTCCTCGATTGGGGATCGAACCCAAAACCTGTCGGTTACAGTCACACGCTTGTGCCGCTGCGCCACGACAACCCTCAACCTTAAAGATTATTATTATTAGGAAATTTAATGATTTTCTTACTTCTCTCTGGTATCAGGGCACAGCGAGGCGTTGAGTTCCGTTGCCTTACGTTTGGCGGAAAGTGGACAACGGAACGGAGTATCTTAGCACTAGGTTCCCAAATTCTCCTGAAAAAAATCCGCACGAGGCAGGGTAGACAGAGGGAACCCGGGAACCTAGTGTTAAGACACTCCGTTCCACCTCCGTTCTCCATTTTCCTCTGAATTTGAAGCATTGTGTGTTGAGTGGTGGAACTCAACGCCGCGCTTTGCCTTATTACCTCATGCCTAGTTATCATGTGGTACCGCTTTTCTTAAAGGTTTAGTCGTATGATCAAACAAAAATAACTAACATTAAAAAAAATATAAGTCACTCAAAATCAGTGAAAAATATAAAAAAAAATAAAGATTTTTTTTTTCCTTTCTGTATTACGTAACGGAACCTATTTTTTTTCTATGTACTAATAAAAAAAAACATATTTCCGTTGACAATTGATTAGAGAATCAATTAAAAACAGCATTTTTTTGCTTTGTTAAAAAATAAAACGGCACGCTCCAGTTACCGCCACGTGCGAGTCGAGCGTTCAAATGAAATGAATATGTCGGTTTGTTCTCTGTTTTATTGTTTTTTTTATTGAAATATACATATTATACTCTATATTTTTATATATCTACTGATTGATTCAGCTTCACGCTGTACCCCGCACATGGCAGGATAGGCAGAGGGAACTTGGAAACCTAGTGTTGAGACACTCCGTCCCACTTTCGTCCCACAATTTCCGCGGAATTTCAGGCATTGCGTGTTGAGTGGCGAAACTCAACGCCGCTTTTTGCCTTGTTACCAGAGCGAAGAAATGATAACATTATATATTTAAATAGAAGATATTAAATATTTCATTTCCTCGAGTGGGGATCGAACCCAGAACCTGTAGGTTATATATACATAGATAGTCCCTTCATGTATGTATGTCTACTAATTGGTTTTGCATTTTGAAAAAAAATATATAGAATAATTCTTAATAGAGCTATTACAAATTTAGTTGATCTACGTATATATTTACATATATCAGATGTCACCAGATATTTCAATTATTTATATCTCAACAGAAATTCTCATCCTGAAAATCTTTAGTTAAGGCTTCTATTCTATAAATATGATATTTTAGCTGATTCCTAAAGATTCAACATCAGGTGTTCCATTAGCGAAATATATATATATATATATTTATATATACACATATATATATATATATATATATATATATATATATATATATATATATATATATATATATATATATATATATATATATATATATATATATATATATATATATATATATAGAAATTCGTCCAGTACTTCCGGAGATTAGAGTGTGCAAACAGACAAACATACATACATACGACATTTTTTTTTCTATTTTCTTAACATAATATTGATTTTTTTTTAAATTATTAACTGTACAGACACTCTTTTTGTACTGTTTTATTTTATATGTATCGATTGATAAGGTTTTTAAAAGTTAGTTTACAAATCATTAAAAATTAAAATTTCAGCTAAATGAATACAAAAAAAAAGCAATCAATTTTGTCAAACTCAATATTTTCAATTGACCTAATTGTTATATTTATAAACCATTTTAAATGAAACAAACACAATGTTGACGAGCGATTGCTAAAATATTATAATAAAAACATTTAAAACTGGTTAGCCGTTACTGAGTTACCGCGTACAAACGTACAGACAAACAGACAAAGATTAGTAAAAAAAAAACACTATTTCGGGCCCTACTACATAAACAAACGTCTCCTATAAGATGTTATTTAATATATCTTCTATGTACAGACAGCGATCACTTACATATTTATTATATGTATAGTTTTCCACGAGCGGGAATGGAACCTATAATTACGTGTACAGTCGCTCACTTGCACCCGCTGTGCCGCAACAGTCCTAAAATCACAATAAATAAGGTGTGAAAACACTAATCGAATCGATAACATCCCTATTTATAGGGAAGTAAGTAATTACGCACGTGACAATAGGGTGGAAACAGCTCTCAGAACTACCGCTGTGATAAATATAGATGAATGGGTGGTGCGATATCGATACACGGCGGTTGTGGGTTCAATCTGGAAATATATATATATATATATTTAGTTCTGGAATAACTTAGATTTAAATATTTTATTTCTGGAATAATCTGGAAATTTACTTGTTTATTACTGGACTAATCTGGAAATTTATTTTTTTATTTTTGGAATTATCTGGTTTTTTTTTATTTCTAGAATCACCTGAAAATATATTATTTTTATTTCAGGAAAAATATGGAATATATTTTAACGTAATGTTAACTCCGTTTCCAGTAAAGTGGTAAAACGTAAAGTTACCGGAGTGATGCAAAAAATAATTTAAAAAAATATTATTTCTCTCAAAAAAAAAGTTGAATAAATATATCTCGATTTAACTATAAGAATATTTATTTATTTGTTTGAGATAAAGGAAAAGTCCAAAAAGATGTAGTAGCATCTTCCAGTGAACGCCCTATACAATATTTAAAGTCGTTTCCGAGATTAGCTCAAGCAAACAGAGAGACAGAGATTTTTTTTTAAGTTTTTTATGTTTTAAGATTAGCCTAAAGTTTTATCTCGCACATAGCAGGCTAGGCAGAGGGAGACTTGAGAATCTAGTGTCAAGACACTCTGTTCCTTTCCACATTTTCCACCAAATCGGAGACATTAATCTCTATATTCGAAATTCCACCGAATACTGGAGAGAAGTTGCGGTTTCCGTGAGTGAACTTTTACCGGACCGAGAAAAAGAAAATATTAAATACTAGCGACCCGCTCACGGCTTCGCCCGCTTGAATTATTCTATTTTATAAGGGCCCAAGTGCGGGAAGTACAGCGAAAAGTTGTTTTATAAACCTATTACTTTCTTTCAACTACTTTCTTGTTCTAAGAACACTATTATTCTAAAATAGTATTTATAATTCAATAAATAAATATATTGAAAAGTCAATTTTCAGCCAAATTATTAAATATTATGTAGCAAGTTAGTTCTACAGAAGCAAATACTTAATTTAAATTGACGTAACTTTTTTATTATTTCACTGATTAAAATAAAATGAACACTGAATATGTGAAAACGGCATTTTATCTGGTCAGCCGTTAACGCACAAACAGCCAAAAATAAAAAAATCACTATTTTCTCTCCTACTACATAAACAAACGTCCCCTATAAGATGTTATTTAATATATCTTCTATGTACAGACAGCGATCAGTTACAGTTATTATGAATATAGATATCATTTTTAGGTATCGAATACATAATATAATAACAATAAGGCAAAAGCGCGGTGTTGAGTTCCGCCATTCAATACGCAATGCCTCAAATTCGGCGGAAAAGAGGGGAACGGGAGAGAAACGGAGTGTCTTAACACTAGGTTCCCAAGTTCCCTCTGCCTACCCTGCCATGTGCGGGATACAGCGTGAAGCTGAGAGTGAGAGAGA
>DWMZ01005421.1:0-10956 GCA_018249855.1 Eueides tales michaeli | reverse complement strand
ACTCTAATGATTAAAATAGGCTTTACTTGTTGCCATCACTTTTCATTTGTCTTTTGTTGACTGTATCCAAACAAAACTCGGAGGAACAAATAATTATAGGACTTTAATACAATGTATTAGGAACAATGTACCAGTATATCCTTTTAATATCAAACGTATAAAACAATCTCTTTGAGTCTATGTAAATAACAGTGTATGTGAACTAAAATGAATCTTATGGAAGATTTAAGTTAGGTTTAAGTTAAATACAATCTTTATCGGATTACTATCCGATGTTTTTTTATCTATTTGAATATAAACATTTAGTAAAGCGAACAGCGTTATGACTGAAATAAATATAAAAATTGCCTAACAATCCCTGTTTATTTAAATATATTTTTATAAATTAATAGTAGTTTTACATGAAGTAGTTATACTCGTATCTTAGAAACACATCACTATTTATAATTATTTATTATTTTATAACATCAATTTATTATTTTAATATATTATATAAATAAAATCGGTCTGTTGGCACAAGTGTGCGACTGTAAATGCGGCAAGTTGTGTGTTCAATTCCAATATATACAGTAACTAATACACTTAAGTTGTTATTCATTTATTTTGTATGATTACATTAGAGACTTGGGGGTACAAGTGTGCTGCTGTGAAAGAGGCAGGTTGTGGGTACGACCCGCATTCGAAGAATATTTTTTATTCGAGGTGGGGAGACGAACGGAATGTCTTAACACTAGGATTCCAAGTTCTCTCTCTGAAAAAAAAAAAAAAAAAAAATATATATATATATATATATATATATATATATATATATATATATATATATATATATATATATATATATATATATATATATATATATATATATATATATATATATCTGTAGTATGTACTCTTTTGAAAATAAATAATATAAAAAGCGATTACAACATTATATAAATAAAATAGCCAGCTTTATTTACTTGTATAAAATTATATTTAGCGGTCGAACCGTAAATCTGTACCTACTAACGAACAATTAAGGGATCATCTCGGATTAAACAAAATTTTGAACTAACTGCGGTCCTTTTATGAAAGTTTAGTTCACAAATGAGCTCGTAAATGAATATGAATTTTGTTTATTAATTTAAGTAGAAATTTTGTTATCATAAATAAAGGTAGGTAGGTAGGTAAGATATATTTGCTATTAATTATTTGTTATCAATGTAAAAGTATATCAACAAATATACATATAGTGAATATTAACGAAGATTGTAGAATTAGATATCTAGAACAGAGAGGCACACGTTACAATACAATAATATACAGTCTATAGTATTAAAAATATAAGATGGGCGCCGCCACAAAATTGCATTGAGTAATGTATAACTATTTTTTTCAAAATGAAACCGTTAATCTAAATTAATAGTGTATGTTTAGTATTATACACTTTTCGAAATTAAAATTACAGAAAACATAGACGGATGCCACCTCAGTCTACCCATGAAAACAGCAAGGCGTTAAAATCGTCGGGATTCCAAAAATGTATAATACTAAAAATATACACGATTGAATCAGTTAAAAGAGTTTAATTTAAAATCTGTAATAATACCTTAAATCAAGCGGTATACCGGCATGAAAAATTATTTGGTCAAGCGGTATACCGGCAGGAAAAATTAGTTGGTGGAATTTGGTCTTCTCTGAAATTCACTTTGCTCCTTCATTGGTGACTGACAATTCGCTCACTCAAGCACTGACTACAGCCACCACAAATGTAGCAGTGACAGCAGCTGAGTTAGAAATGCAACAGGTTTATATTATATTACCTGTGCTGGATATCAGTGAAGCTGCTATCTCGTGGCTCATTTCTATCTAACGGGGTTGAAACAGAGGGAATTTGCAAAGTCATTGATAGTGTTCCTATATCAGCTACTATTCATGAGACACCTACGGTGATTGATGCAACTTTGTTGAGTCCTTTGCCTGGATGTTCCACGTGGATTGATGAAATAGACAAAAGGTCAACTACTCCACAACAGTCAACAGTAAAAAAAACAGTAAGTGTTAGTCCACAGTAAATATTACACCTTCCAGCAACTCGTAAAACTTCAAATATGACTTTACGAGGAACAACAGCGAGTATTGCTGAGTTTCCGTTTATAAAAACGATGGGAAAAAACTATTTTAAAAAAGCAGAACATGGAAGAGAATAAACTAAAAAGAAATAATTAAAATTGAAGAAAATGAAAAAGAGGGATAAAAAAGAAGACTAAATAATACAGGAGTCATAAAAAAACGATAAATAATCGCAAATCGTCCTATAACAAGAGTGATGCAGATATTGAAACATATGCTTGCTTGCACTGCAGCAGTCTTTATTGAGATTCGAATGAAGGAAGGATTTAATGGTTTTCTGTTTGGCAAGTGGGCACATTATATACAAGCATTTTACCATCTTCATCGACTAGGCTACATACTCATAAGTGGAGTTTATACTCCACTCATGAGCATTTTCAGAGCATTTTTTGATATTATTATCTAAAAATGCTCTGTTCGTGTATGTTTAAATTGTTGAATTCGTAAGCACACTTACAAGGGGTTCGAATCATTAATACAGCTAACAGATGATGGCGTGCTCACTAAACTGGACCACACGTTAGCAGTTGAAATGTCATTTCTACTGTTTTCTTAACTGTTTCAGATAACGGCCTTTAAGCCAAATTCAGCACGTGAAATGGTCTGTAAAAATATTTGAAAAAATAAACTAATAAAAAATTCTTAAAATAATTGTTTGTTAAAAATAGAAAAGATTGCATACTTTGCATTCGGGGTTCATTTATTTATATATGCTATGTTATCATATTTGCTTACCTGTGCTGCAAAGGACGTTTGCAAAGTTACGATCTTTACACTTCTATGTTTTACTGGTGAAAAGAGTTTTTCATATAATATATTTATATTTTAATATGTTCTTATATTCTTATATTTATTTTTTAAAAAGTGTTGATATATTCAGTTTATAATAATAATTAATCATATAAAATTTACCATATAAAATTAAAACATATAAAAATTAGCATTTCTCAAATATCGCTAATAATCATTATCATTTGTATTTTACAAATTGGCATTGTTGAAAATTGTAAAGGATATTTACGGCACCTATAACAGTTTTTCATCATACAAGATATCTTGATGTCACACAATAAATTATAAAAACTCACAATATTACAATATTTTTTAATATAATATTCTTAATATAACCTTCACACCAATCTTTTTCGCGGTTCTTCATATTGGCTTTATATTTCATATTTAGAATAAAACCTGTATACAGAATTCATATTTGCGTGTATGGTCGCATGGTTAAGAACAATATCTATGTAAAATATTTTCATAAACTGTTAAGTATTTACATAAATAATTCAGTTACCACGTATATACGAATAGTGACCAAAATATTGGCGTAATATATGAAAATATTCTGCGTATACTTGCTGAAACAACGTTTATGATGACTAAAAATTTGATACTCTTTTATATTTCGGCCGGTATTTACGATGAGATGATATAGAGAGTTTACGGAAGGATTGATATAGGTATATAAAAGAAGATCCTCGGATGAATAAACCCGCTATCCAATCTCCTTCCCCAGACCCTTGAAATAAAATAACACATACAATTATGTTATATAGCGTCAACGTTACACTAGATTTTAATTTTTTAAGTTTCCTTATCTATCATATTTGACACTCTTGTTACATTTGCAGATTTCTTAAAGAAGTGACGTATTGTTTTATGAAATTTTACATTTTTTACTTATTATCAGCTTCACTCTGTATCCCATACATGGCAGAAGAAACTTGGGAACCTAATGTTAAGATACTCCGTTCTGTTACCCATTTTCCTTCCTGAACCTCAAGGTATTGCGTGTTGAGTGGAGAAAATAAGCACCTTGTTGCTGCGTGATCTCAGAATCCAGCGGAAAGTGGGAAATGAAAGTTACGTTATCCATTAAGACATCAGAACGGAGTGTAGAAGAACGAGGTTTCCTCTCCCTACCCTGCCATGTACGGAATATAACGTGAAGCTAGAAAAACATCAAATATTAACAAAAAATATAATGTTTATTTGTTTTGTATTATAAGTATATCATGATTGCTGTAAAGTGTATTATCTGTTACAACAAAATTAAAATTGTAAATAGTAAAGTTGGGCGCGAACTCGTCATCTGACTTTCCGCTCAATAAACGTTTGCAACTCTCAAGCTGCGTTTTGGCTGTATCACATCGGACCGTCCTGGTTGCCGGTTAACTTTCATCGCCGCACTTTTAAGCTTCATTTAGGATTTTCTGATATTGTGCTTTAATTTTAATACTTTAATATTAAAATATCCCTTGTTAAGATTTTATTTCATATTTTGAAAATAATTTTAATTCAAGTATGATTTACACGAATCCGAAATATGACTAAAGATCTGATTAAGGAATTATCGATGTTATTTTATTTATTAACAAAATAAAATAACATCGATAATTAGACCATATTTGGCTGAATACTATTGTTGTGTATATGTATATATGTATATATATTAATTTCTATACATTTTAAATGAAATTGACTATTAAAGTTGGATTAATCAATTATATTTAGTACTACAATGATTTCTTAATAGCCTAGTATTTTTATTACACTTTGATGTAATAATTATGACAACTGACAAATTCCACTCAGTCTATCCGTGACCACGGGCTAATATAAAATGTTCGAGTCGTTGGGTGTTCAAAAATGTATAATTCTAAATACAGGCAGTTAATCCGGCTAACAGTTTCATTTAAAGTGTGTAATGATAGCGGAAATATGAAATCTTATTAATTTCAATACAATTACCCACTTATTTGTTAGAAATGAGTGTAGGATTGAAACAACATCCAATGCAGTATTTATTAAAAGAAATATAATTTGTAACAAAAAATATTCTATTATTTAATTTTATGGCATCGTATATTTGTATATCACGAAATTCAAAACTTTTTATACAAAAAGCTGTCCAGTTTGGAGTAAGCTTGCCAAAAAGTTATATGGGGGAGCGAATCGAGATGGGGCTCTCGAATTACAAACGTTTATTGGACGGAAAGCTAGCACCAAACGAGCTCGTCCAACTTTACTTTTTTGACTTTATTCAGCGGCGACAGGTCATTACTTTAATTGTATTAATATGTTTGCTGGGACTACGCCCTTACGCTCTTTTTGTTATTTATTTATAGAAGCAAAGCTTAAAACAAAAATATATTTGTTATAGAAAAAGTAAAATACGTTTTGAGGCCTGTCGTGGCTCAGCGGCACAAGAGTGTGATTGTAACCGACATGTTGTGGGTTCGATTTCTACTCGAGGAAATTGGACAATCCACTAATGAACTATTATATGTGTGTGCAATCAATTATCTGAATAATACTTAAAGTTAAATGCATATGATATTTTAATAATCAAGCCCATTTTAAGTAAATACATATAATTTTATTATTTATAGACAATTATAGAGTCTTCAAATCGAGATTATCATCTTATAGGTAAGCGTGTGTCCATTGACCACATCAACTCTACGTGTTTCACAACAGGCTTGATGTGGTCAAACGTAAGCCTATGTTATGATAATCGTTAATGAAAGTAATATTTTGCCTACTTTCGACACAATATAAGCCTCTCATTTATGTTCTTTAAATAAATAATTTCTACTTTAAATTGTATGGAATGTTTCAGAGAATTGCTTTAAAATATATGAAGTTGTGATTAAATGGTGATTTCTAAATCTGATAATAAAAATAAATTATAATATTAGGCTAAGGAAGATTAGAGTGATTTTACGTTCTTAGAAAGTATGGGGGATTTTTAGAAGTCAAATAATTATGAGAATCATAGTTAAGGTTTAAAAAAGTCTCTTAAGTATTAAATACATGATCGCTAGTATTTTCTTATATATTCAAAGTTTTTAGCTTCACGTTCTTCGTCTCATATCAGGGTAGGCAACTAACTAACTTAGGAACTTTCCAATGTACTATTAATTTAGTTTAGGCAATTTATTCTTGTTTGGATATCTTTTTTCCACTCATTCCGCCAAAACCTGAGGGATTGCGTGTTACCATAGGAAGATAATCTGAATGATAAATATGTCATTTCCTCGAGTAGGAATCGAATTCACAAGCTGACGAGTTTACAGTCGTACGCTTGTGCGCTACCGGCAAGACAAGTCTCTTAAACAGGTAGTTTAACTAATGTATGCTTTCGCGTTCCTGGTTTTTGTGAGTTGAAGTCGGCCACCCACCTCTCTAATTTTTTTTCTCTAATACGTGATATTAAAATCCATGCAGACTTTCTGAATTAAAAATGCGAATGTGAATAAACGATAGATGGACTAAAATAAGAAAATTAAAATATATTTTTTTCAGCTTATGAGAGATATGCATGAGATATGCATGAGAATGAAACTAAGGTTCCCTTTGCCTAACCTACCATATGTATTCTGCATATGGCAGGTTAGGTAAAGGGAACCTTAGTTCCATTCTCAATTATGCGCTGAATTTGAGGCATTGCGTGTTGAGTGACGTAACTCATTTTCTTGGGTAAGGATCGAACCCGCAACCTGTTGCATTTACAGTAGCATACTTGTGCTCCTACGCCACGATACTCCTCAAAAATATGTTTAATAGAACTTCATACAAAATGTTGTCAAAGTTATTATTAATTATATATATTAGTAAGCCCGAATATAATAAATTGTAGTAACAGCTTAAAGTAAAACGTATAGCACCCATAAATCATCTTAATGTGTAAAGAAAGCATCTTAATGTGTTTTATCTAATTATATTAAATAATTAATAATTTCAAATTATTTAAATTGGATATTAAATAATTTCAAGTGTATTCTACTAAACCTTTATCAAATTAGCTAAAATATGGATAACGGATATCTTTTTCCATCCAAAAGACCCTTATAATATGTAATCGACAACTCTGTTATATACACAATTTTGATATACTCCCAATGTTTTATAAGAATAACAGTTTTATAGAGAATAACTGACCCTTTAAATTCTTTTAAACTTTTTTTTTATTATTTTTAAAGTGTTATTCCACACTCAGGAATGACAAACACTAAATTGAAAAACGTATAAAAAAAATTGAACGAAGCAGGATTTGAACCCGCGGCTCTTGGAATCTGCTCTGACCAACTAAGCCAATCGTTCTCACCAAGCTCCGTCGAAATTCTTGAATAAGAAGCCATTTGTTCGACGCTTGTTACAACTTATTTAAAAATCGCCCCACAGAGATGCTAACAACATAAATAAGTTGTAACAAGTGTATAAGAATTTCGACCGAGCTTGGTGAGAATGAATGACTTAGTTGGTCAGAGCGCTTGGACGGTTTCCAACAGGCGTGGGTTCAAATTCTGCTTCATTCAAATTTTTACCGGTTTTTAAATTTAGTATCTTCCAAACTTAGCAATAAACGACAAAATCATAATTCTTTGAAGTATTGCTTGTAAAAATGAAAAAATATCGATCAAGTGCGAGTCGGACTCACTTACTGAGGCTTCCGTTTAGATTCATTTAAGAAGACAGTGAGAAATAGAAATTAAAAAGTTGATAACGTTGTATGAACGAACGTGTATCGACGTCACACGTTCTTTTTGAGTGATTGCTTTGACCAAGCAGAATTTTTTTTTGAGCTCTAAAGGACCATAGTTTGACCTGAATGTTTGATATTACGAGTAATTTCAGTTGGATTCTTCCACGTAATCTCTAGTTAAATGTTCTTGATAGAAGGACGGAACGTCCTTTATAAACCCACAAAAAAACAGTGTAGATTCGCATTTTTAACAATTTTTTTCCTTATTTTTTTTTTGTTTATTTATTTCTAAAATAATGTATATCAGAAATTTGCCGTTAACAAGTAAAGTTTATGTAAATGACAATTTTTATGTACGCGACGATTTCACGCGTCCTCCGAAAAAGATTCACTAACATCGGCCTCTCAGTAAGCTGTGAGCGGCGTCTCACTTCTATATACATTGAACATAGACACTTCCGATTGTCCTATAATATATTAACGTTACTTTTTTATCCTTCCACTAAATAAAAGACTTTTTTATATTTTCATAATATTTTTTTATGATTTGGTACGTATACTATTACCATATATTGTATCTAGTATAGTCGATATTACTGTAACTTAAGTGAGTTTTTACGCCGTTTCTTCTCAGGTCTGAAGCAATAAGACCACGGGTGGTCTTATTTCACATTTATAAAATTAAGCACATCATTTCTACTTTTAATAAAATCATTACAATTTGAAATGAAGTTAACAATTTAAGTCAGAAAATTTAGTGATTTCTTGTTTTATATACACATCTTATTTTATGTGCATGTTATCTATTGTAATGATAATAGTCATTTACTAATGTCATTTTATTATTCTTTTTGTTTAGTTTTGGACTCGGTTCAATAAATTGGTATAAATATGTTACTTGTATTGAAACATAATTGGATAGGCAAAGTACAAATTGGATACTGGCAACTCAATAGGCAATAGTTTTTAAGCATTAAAGGTTCTCTTTGTTTACATACATACATTGCATTATAATTAAGCTGGATCATAATTATGCAATTACACGTAGTTTCAAAGACCAATAGTAAATTAAGCACTGGCTATTGATTGATATGGGAATATAGGTAGTAATAATGAACGTGAAGCTGAATTATAATGTAGATAATAGTGTTTTAAGAAACATATGAATTAAAGGAACCATATATAAGAACAATACAGTACAGTACTATTTTTCTAAGCTTTCACATTTATCCGTGAGTTAATCACGTTGCTTATGAAAAGTTGTAATTTTATATACATAAATTACAGTAAGTATATAAATAATGTTACAAAACACAAACATGTTAAAAAATGATCTGGTTATATAGGTGGATCGCATGGTTTGGAGTAACGCCAAAACACCTCGAGGCAACAACGGGCGGCTGCCAAGAGCAGACTTGGTTATAAATGGAATTAGATACTTGCAACTCCTTTATTGTTCAAATTATACTAATTGTTGTGTGTTTTTACAGATATTGCTTTTTAACTGATATATTATTATTTTTCATAATAGTTATATCTATACATTACATAAAAAAAACATTTTTCGCCCAGGTAGTCGTGGTGCGGATTGTGACTGAATTCTCACTCGAGGGAATAAATTATCTTCATAATTATACAGTTGGATTTAAACTACCATTATTATTTTAATTCAAGACAAACAGTCCGTGTCAGGCCGAATTTAGCTTTGAATATGAGTGGCAAGATAAAGTTGGAAGCATTAACACTGTAAAAAAATAAAAAAATGTATGTGACCAAGCAGTGAAGAAAAAATATAAAAGTCATGAACATAACATTGTTCTTGATTATACAGTGGTTTTGTGCTTTCGATTCAAATGGCGATACGTATATAGAAATATTTTCCAGAGGGAGGATATTTCCCAGGATTTTTTTCAAAGTAACTATTTTGTTAGTTAAATTTCTGAGATGCAGAGACACGCGTCGTTCTTCTTTTTACGCCCATGTCGTATCGACATGGGCGTAAAAAGAAGAACGACGCGTGTCGAATCGAGAGTGAAAATTACCGGCGAACATTTTCGGCGTATAGGTTTTTTCAAATAACTTTTATTTTTCACTCAAAAATGATAAACTAGGCACCGCGAGCTGTTCTTAAATATTACTTAGAAAAATATAATCTTAAAATGCGGAATAGAGGTCTTATAGAGATTAAATAGTGTATCTATTACAACTTATTAGCATATGTTTTTGTAAATTGAATAATGATTTATGTCATAAATTGCATATAAATGAAATACTTTTATCTATTGAGTCTTTTCCATAAAAAAAAGGTTACTCATTTTCTAATATACTCATATTCATGTCCAGCCTGTCTCGTTCAACGAGTAGTACCAAATATTAAATATTTTCAATATCAAAGAAGACATTTTTCATTACTAAGGTTCATGTAGTGCACGTAGAAATTGCTACTAAAAGTAACGGCAGGCTAAGTACTATCTAGGAATATTCGCCTATGCAGTTCTACAATATTGCCTTAGGTAGCCTTTTGTAACTTTCTCGTAAAAAAATCATTTATTTTAAATATAAATCATTTACTTTTAAGAAATGCACTGTAGTCACTTGTTATTAATAATGTAGAGACAAATATAATTTTTCCTAACATCATCAATATTAGGAAAAATAGGAGTTTTATAAATATGATTTGCCACGGTTTTGAATGTCATTATTAATGTAATTAATTTTATATTATTGCAGAAAAAATATAAAAATAATGTAGTATAAAGGTCATATTTGAAATTTTGTTAAAGTTTTGATCAAATTGAAAGAAGCTATATATCCGTAGCATATGTTAATTGCCCCGTTTGAACAAGTATTTTTTCAAGAACGTAACAAGAGAATATTTTTGTATAGCCAGTATTGTTTTGTAAACAACAGTTGGTAGAAACTTTCATATGGTGTATTCTGTGTCCCACAAATACAAGTTTCGGTGAATTTTATATTTATAGCATTCATTTTGTGATTAAAATATAGAAGAGCATATATTTTTTAGTTACACCGTGTGATCCCGGCTTAGAATAGGATCACCCTGGTACTGATGGTGTCGTAAGAGGCGACTAAAGTACGAGTGGGAGAGTCACGTTGTCAGCAATGACAACACGCATGGGCCGACTCGACCGGATTGTTACCACCCCCGGCATTTAAAACCGGCGTTAAGTAGTGACCTTGGTCACTGCGTTTCGTATTGGGTAACGCCGGGCCCCGGTGCCCATCCACCTTACAGACCGGCAACGCTCCTGTGGCTCCTTTAGTGTTACACGGGGCCGTGGGCGGCGGTGATCACTTACCATCAGGTGATCCGTACGCTCGTTTGCCGTGTC
>DWMZ01005420.1:0-10956 GCA_018249855.1 Eueides tales michaeli | reverse complement strand
AAGAAAAATACTAAATTTAAAAACGTATAAAAATTTGGACGAAGCAGGATTTGAACCTGCGCCTCTTGAAAACCGTTCAAGCGCTCTGACCACTAAGCCATCCGTCCTCACCAAGCTCAGTCGAAATATTAAAATAATTTTTCCAAATAAATAAATTTTGAAATTCATAAATTTTGAAAAAAAGCATTATTATATCAGTTTTTCGTTAATTTTCGGTCATTAGGGAAGTGGAATGCAGACGAATCTATCGAATTATCCTCAGTGGTGCACCATTAGCCGAGTTCCAAGACACCGTCTAGCGCAGCAACTCTAAGTGCATTAGTACAGAGCTAATCACTTCGTGCTGCACAAGTATTTCGTATAACATAATTATTTCAACTAGATGTACCTCTGTGCTATATTTAAATTAAAATTATTGATATTAATTTAAATTAGCTTTTTTATTGTCTATTACATGTGACAATAATTTAAATAATTGTTGTGCTTTGAATTTAAGAATTTAAGATTAAAAGAGTTGTAAAATTATTTATATAAACGAAACATCTATAACGCAAATATGTAAATGTTAAGCAAGCAATTATAGACCAATTAACGTTTTTTTAATAAATACAATGTAGTGAAATATTATTTTATTAATCGGATGTTATAACAGTTTAATTAAATTTTCTCTTACTAATTATAATAGAATTCACACAGGCCACGTTAATTTCAGTTTCGGTTCTTTGAACTGTAAACCTCGGCTGCGTCTGTTTAGAATAACCGCTGTAATTAGATAGAATTAATGTTTACATGAATATTTCATAAATGCTACAAAGCAAATGTTGACACATAATATTTTAAAAATTGAGGAACGTTCGAATTCCGTTTTCTTGACATTAGGTACCTTCTACTTACCCTGGCGTTACTGAAAAAAAAAACTGATAAAAAAAAGAAAAAAAAATTGTATACTGTTCTAATTACTCGACGGTCTAAGTAGTTTCAGAATGCTAAGCCCACGAATATATAACAATAAAAATTCAAATACGTAACATGTCACTGGCGCTTCAATAAAAAAAAGTTCAACATGACCTCATACACAGAATATTGATTTCGCTTCCAATTCGACATATCTAGCTATTGAAATTGAAGTGTTCCAAATCTATAAAAACAATTTTCTTTCACGGATATGTTGATATGGGAAAAGGATATTTTCGACACCATTTCACTCTGAAATGTATGAAACTGGAACGTGACTGCGTGTTGGGTGAGATTAGATGTTATGCTGAGTTAACTTATTGCCGACGGTATGAATTCCTTTTGCCAACAATTTGAACGTAATTTGCAGAATCTACCTGTTTCGAATATTGTTTGATCTCGTTGTCGTTTTTCTAATATATTCAATATTGTACAGAAAAGGAAATAAAATGTTAAGAAAAGAGAAATACACATTCTGTCAATAACTATATTTTATTCTTTGAACTTATGTAATTAACAATTCATTTAAATTATTATAATTGTGACAAGTTTTTACTTATACATATATACGAGTATGTTAATATTGTTAATTACTGACTGTGCCTTGGATTTGTATTTACTCCTTAACAGTTTATTACTCTGCTATAAATAGGAAAGTATATTATAACCAGGGAGGTAATATATTCATTTGGTTTACTTCTATGTACTATAGAGTCCGACAAAGTAGAAAACCGAACAAAGTGCAGCTGAGTTTTACCATTTAATACACAAAGTGGCGGATTCAACCGGATAGTTCGAAGTATCGTGACGCTGTTTCCTCTGATATATTTTTATGTAAAATACACACAGTAAGAAAAATAAAAATAACGTAAAAAATACATAATTAAAGTAAAAGTGACATTAACTTAACTTTTTAATATAAATATGCTTAATTTTTTCTATAAAAACCTACCATAATGGTATAAAAGTATTTTTTCAGCTGTGAAGTACATGGCAATGGAGGCAGATGGAAATTGGGAACCTAGTGTTATGAAACTCTATTTTGTTCCCCACTCTCTGCTAAATTGAGGGATTGTAAATATAATTTTTATAATAATAAAGATAATTAATAACAAAAGTTTCAATAATTATAATCTACATACTCTATGCTACCCACTCGCCCGCTCATTAACCCGTTTAGTAAATATTTACTAGAAACAACAAATTCATCTACTAATGATAATTTCAAATCAATAAAATAACAAATTTTAATACCGAACGAACTACAATGTTGGATTAATGGAAACAAATTTTGATTTTATACGTGGTCTATAATTTAATATGAGTTTTGATATTTCTGTCTCGTGATATTTAATAAATATATTATTTTTTCCGCTTCACGCCACATCGTATAACCCTTGCATATGGCAGGTTAGACAGAGGGAACTTGGGAAGCTAGTGTTAAGGCACTAAGTTCCACTACCTTTCCTCAATTTCCAACGCCGTGCTTTGCCTTGTTACTAGAGCGAATAATTGAAAACATGAAATATTTAATTTGAAAATGTTAAATAGGTATTTCTTCGAGTAGCGACCGAACCCACAAACTGTCGTTTACAGTTACACGCTTGTGCCACTGCGCCATGGTAGGCCTCGATAATTATATTTCATTATTACTATGACTGTAGGTCATTATCTGATAGGGAACTATTAAGATCGGGTTAGTTAAAGGCCTAGTGTAGTTCGAGACGTTAAGTGGCGAATTTTAACGATATAATTTTTCATACTCGATTTGAAAAATAACAACTCATTTCTTGTCATCCCGAGGCCACAATAGATGAAAGGTGCACAACTGATGAAAGAAATTGTGTTACAAAAATATGTTGATATACAAAATGGGATAGGTTGATTAACAGACAAACATATACAGGTGATAAAGTATACCTCTAACATTTCTTTTAAAAAATTAAAATATTTATACAAAAAACGTATTTATGCATGCATGTGATAACACGTATCCTAATGCCAGTTTATATTGAAAAATATTTTTTTAAGGTTCATAATTTTTTTTTTCTTAAAACTATAGCAAAAATATTTATGGGTAATACCTCCTTAATTTGTCTTCCGACTAAATAGTATCTAATATTCCTATAAGTTTTCTTATAATTTTATTTTCTTTTTTATATATTTATAAATCAATAAAATATAAATATTATATAGATTTTTTGTTCAATTTCTGGTGTTCAAAATGAACGGTCAAAGAAAATCATGAGTACAACGAGAACGAGTACCTGTATAATGAACATTTAATTAAACGAAATCAATCCGCTTGTTTTCATAACGAAACCATACAATTAAATTGAAAATTTATTCGATATCATTATATAATTATTGTTATTTTACATAATAAAATAAACAAAATATGCATCACCTAAACTCGTCGAGTATATAAATACTTATATAAAATAACAATTTAATTGTTTCTATACTTAAAATATCCATATACCACGGGGATAATCTTTGGATACATTAAAGCAGAAACTTTTAGCAAGTGTTAAAATATTAAAGGATCAAAATAAAGGCCATACATAATGACTGAAGAAACTGATTTAACACGTAAACTGCGTTTTGAGGCTATAAAGCCGTATGCGTGACTTTCCGATGGTGCAACACTGAAAGTTGCGTTCTTCCCTTCTAATATTCAAAATATTTATATATTACCATAGATTTATTATATGTGTATAAATTTATTATATAAAATATGAATTTCTAAATATATCTAGGTTAAAACATATCAATAATTGTATATTTATTTTTTTCTATATTAGGTTCCTCCTTCATTATTTATTTTTTCTATAACTGTACTGTACTTTCCCCACGTTGTTTGCTGGAAGAGATTTCTTTTAGAAATAAACCACTTTCATAAACGCATTAAAGAACATACAAAACTAGCAACGCGCTCGAGATTTCGTCAACTACAAAATTATTCGTTGCTGGTCTAATAACGTTTCAATTTTAATCATTCAGCCAATTGAATAATTATTTTGTAGCAATTTGTAAAAAAATCTATTCTTATAACATTATAAGAACTTTTATATTTTTAAACCGATTGAAACAAATCAAACACTAAATGTTAAATGAAGTTTACTAAAGTACAATACTAAAAACTGAATTTAATCGGTTACAAACTCTTTCTGTGGTTTCGCGTGTACAAATAAATAATAAAAAACATTGTTTTAGTTTCTATTTCACTAATCAATGCCCCCTTTAATACTTATTCTGATGTATCAAATCTTTAAACTTACAAACACTCACGGTCATACATATGCATGTATGATCGTGATATATTATACATACTCAGCAGCACTCACAGAGCTTAAAACAACAAATGGCACTTAAATATATCTAACATAAATATTATTTTAAGATTTCCTTTTGTACTGATCGTTCGATTTAATAACACAAAGTTAGCCTAACGTCGGTTAAGGCTTATGTTTTATTCATCCTTTTCTGTCATTCGTCAAGTCGCCGTCCTAAGATCATTTCCTATGATTAACTTTTAACTAATCATAGTGATTATAATGTCGTTAAAGTTATAATTATTATAAAAAATTGACCCTGGCTTTTTTATAGTCAGCATAATAAGACTTTTGTAGACTTTACAAATGGAAGCGATAAGTCATTTTTAAATAAGTGTATTTTACTAAATATAATAAATGGGGGATATAAGAAAAGATATTTTAAAGAAAACAGTAAATTAACACAATTAAATAAAATTATATATCATCCTCACTGTATCCCGTACATGGCAGGGTATGCAGAGGGAACTTGGAAACCTAGTTTAACACACTCCGTCCCGTTCCCTTCTTAATTTAAAATTGTAAATACATCATACATTACTTTCTAAATTTATATATATTGTACCCCATTGGGTATGAATTTATAAGCTTATGTTTCACGTATTCGCTCATTCTATTCTATCACTCTTTTATACATATATTGACAAATATAAACAGATAAAACATGCGCGTCATAAGAGTATGGGTCAACAAATGATAAGTGATTACCGGCTCTGGCATGGCCAAGTGTAAAATCAGATGAGTTAGGTGCGTTGCTAGCCTATAAGGTGGAGATAGACGCGTTTTTTGAAGGTACCCACGTAGTATCGACCCAGGAACTGCTGCAGGTATGTAAGTTATCTTCCATATATGTATCGCGTAAAAGAATTTTACTCGAAATCCCAAAAAAGTAGAGTTCCTTGTCCAGATGGTGAGGATGATATCTAAGCTTGTGCTATACTGTTCGGTCACAAAATTCGGCAGCAGGAATTAAGGAGACGTCTCTACGCAGGGCCAAGATTTCGAGCCCCTCACAGGTTGTTTTGTTTCAACAATTCGATTGGCTTTTCTTTGTATGTGATCAAATGTTTCAAGCTGATACTGGGGTGCACTAGCCCAGAGGTGAAGGTGGTGTACTCCATATGGGACTGAACCTGGGCCCTATGCAGGGCCAATCAGTGTTTTGGCGTGAAGTACTATCTCAATCTGTTGATTACCCGTCAATGTCTTTGAGGCCAACCTGACCATGCTTTCCAGATAATTGCGATAGTATTAGTCACTCAAAGCGCTAAGGCCCAATGTACTGATGCTAGGCGCGGATTTAAGGGAAGTTTATACTGGTGGTTTGTCAATTGAGTGCGGCCTAGAGCTTATGGACTACCTACTTAAGGTAAAGGACTGACTAACCATACATCATTACATTATTATAACCGCCATTGAGTAAGCAATCTCATTATAAATAATTGTTTGATGTTGACTTACAACTGTACACGTAAGATACTCGAAAAAAGTATTAAATAAACGCATGTGTCTAAAAAGATTTAGCTCTTTCAAAGTAGACAACAAGGCTTTGTGACTTCTTTTTTTTGGTTTCACGCTGTATCCCGCACATGACAGTGTAGGCCTCTGCCTACACTGCCATGTGCGGACATGTGCGGGCATGGTAGTTCCCTCTGGAACTAGGAAACCTAGTCTTAAGACACTCCATACCATTACCCACTTTCTGCCGTTTTGGACGTCGACCCAACGCTGCGCTGTGCCTCGTTACCTAAATGACAAAAATTAAATATTTAATTTGAAAATATCTAATATTTTAATTCCTCTAGTCTGCATTGAACTCACAACCGGTTTACAGTCACACTCTTGTGCTAATGCGCTACGGCAGCCCCCCTACTTCTTGTAACATCTTATTTTGTAAAATATTTGCATTTTAATTTGTTTTTTTTCTAATACAACTATATCAAAGTCGTTTTATGTTTGAATAGAAATAATTCATAAATTAGTGCGTTTTAATAATTACCTCAAGTTGTTTTAGCATTACTTATAACGCTTTTCAGATATAAGGTAACAGTGTACAACGGAATTACAGAAAGTACGTCGCAAACTTTATACAAAGTTGACCTCGCTACATGAAAAATGCATTTAGTTTAGCGAACTTGTTATGCCACCTATTGGAAAATCTCAACGGTTGGCCAACAAATCGTACTTATGTACCTTACAACAGTTCTTTTTATGTTTATTCTAACTTGCTTTATAAGTATATGAGATTAAAGCGATCTTATATGATTAAATAATATTAATTATGTAGATTAAAAGTACTCACAAAAAATAATATGTAACGAGGCTAACCTTTTTGCATTTTCCCATTGTCTTTTCTATTTATAAAAATTGTTGGCTAAACCTTCAGATTTTCGTATAATCTTACCTTAACTTTAACATTGGTGTACACAGTACTACACAATATCTCAATTTCATATCTTAAGGGGCCTTATAGGCCCCTTAAGATTCATATCTTGACACAAGCTTGTATGTATTTGAAATAGCTATTTAATAAATATCACTTTGCTTTGATCTAATATCAAGCTACAACTTCATTTTCTTATATTTTTATTTAACACTCATGTGCCACACATATATTTTACTGTAATAATTCGTTTCACCTTCTCTTTACCTCTTTTTTCGATGGTTTTTAATATCATGTACATAGAAGTTTCTTTATTATAAAACAAAATTACAAACTTTATAATTACATTGTAAAAACGACATTAATTTTATACAAATTATGAAATATTTATTTTATAATGTGTATTAAGCTTCACATTTCTTATAAAATCATACATTGTCAACACTGAAAACGATAATCGCTAAACACGATATGAAAGTCATATTAACATCATGGAAGTTTCTCGACGCTTTAGTAGAAACTCTGATTTGTGTCTTTGTATACGAGTTCCCTTAGATACGAAACTTTACAAAGTTCAAACAAGATATTGGAAAAGTGTACAATAAATTGAATTGAAAACGTTGAAGATATTGGAGTACGGAATCAATCTTACGACGCCACGTCTCTAGTGTGTTAACATGAAACAGAATTAAAATGTCGCAATTCCTGGACTAAATATTTGTGGCCAATCAAGCCATTAATTTTGAACAATGAACCATATTCAACGAATTTAGTGTACTTCGTAATCTATGTATTTACTAATTTACATGCTAATTTTGGTTCATCATTCTTTATACTAAAACATATATTGCTACAAGTGTACTTGTACATAGAATAAAGAAAAAAAGTTTGAATTGACTTCCCGGTTATAAGCACAGTGGTTTTTAAATGAACTGAATTTATTACTATGGTAGCATTGTTATTTAGAGACATTGTATTTATGATATTTAAATAGCTTGTTTGCCGCACGCTCTATCCCGCATGAAGCAAAGTAGGCAGAAAGAACATGGGCACCTAGTGTAAAGAAATACCGTTCCTCAATATAAGCTTAATTCTTGCAGCTTTAAGTGTTGAGTAGTGAAACTCTAGCTTTGCCTCATTGTTAAAGCGAGGCAATGTAAATATGAAATACACTCATTCCCCTAAGAGGGAATCCAAAACCATTAATTTTATATTAAAAAATGTCTTTTTATATTAAAAAATGTCTCAAAACTCAAATTTAGATTGGATTAATTTTGTCTTGGCCTTTAATAATCCAGGCAATTCATTCTTGTATCGAGAATACAACGGCTCGAGGTACCGAACTTAATTGAGATCTAACCGTTGTGTAAGACTCTTCCTTGTCGACTCGGGTGCCAACATTTTCTTGGCAGAAAGCTATCTTTGGCCAGAGATATCGTGTGCAAGAATATTGCATTATGGAAATCTGATCAAACGTATAACGGAAGGTACGTGGTGTTATAAACGATGATGATTGCTGAAGCACATTATGATCCGCTTGAGATTTCATAATACATATTCTTTCTTAGTTTCATGAAGTTTTATTTTGTTTGCTATACAATTACAAACTTACTAATCTGGATTATTTAATAATTCTAATATATAAATTCAATATAATTTTAATATCTAAACACTGAAATTAAAGTTTCAATTGACTCAAGTTTCAATTGAAATCAGTAGTATTTTAAAGTAATCTTGTCGAACAAAACGCTTAATATTGATATAATTTTTTCATTAAAAAAAGAGATTTAATTTAAGGCCTGCCGTGGCGGAGGGGCATAAGCATGTGTCTGTAAAAGTGACAACTTATGGGTTATTCGAGAAATTGACAAAATTGATTATCCTTTAAAGTTCTTAAATAGTCGGTGAAAACATTTGCCTATATTCGTAGGTAATGAGATGTTCGGTATCCACATTTGCGTATTACAAAAATAAAGGTTTATTTTGAAACTATTTAAAGCAACACAGTATTATTCTTTTACAATTAAATAAAATAGATACGTTTTGTATTTTATATATATTCAAGATATTATAATTGTTAAATATGAAAGCAGACGTGCGACCGTAAACGGGACGGTTGGTAGCTTAATAGATATTCGGAGGAATGAAATGTTTAACATTTTTAACCTATGATAATATTTTTTTTTATATTTCATCTAATTTTCTAATTTTATTTAAGAATATTATGGATACATTCATATTTTTCCGTAAAATAATAAAGATACGTAAAATCTACTTATGTAATTTATTTATTTTAAGCTTACACGAACAAAATATATATATCAAGACGGAAACAAGAACCGAGGAGTTATAATTAGCTAATAGGATTACAATTATGGCTTTAATAATATATATTTTTGCCTGTATCTGACATTACTTTCCCGACGGGAATGGTAAACGATTTTATTAATTTTGCCTTACATTTTTAATGTTCCTTATAAATAAATCTTTTGGCCACGTTGAAATACCTACACCGTGACTAAAATACGAGAATACCTTAGATAACTGTTTTTTGACGCGTGATGATGATGCACTAGCGTATTTGTAAGCAGGAGAGATTGTGGGTTCGATTCCCACTCGAGGAAAATAAAATATTTCATATTTTCTTGATCATGATGAGTTTTGCCACTCGCAACAAGTACATTATTGCACCTACAACACAATGCCTACAAATGTATTTTATGGTAAAATGTTTTGTCACTAAGTTCCTTGTGTATTCAGAGGGAGCCTGAGATGTGCGGGATACATTTAAAGCTAAATAAAGTAACTATTTTTAAGTTGGACAAGATCCCAACGAACGAAAGACCAAGATAAAAAAGTTTAACCTCAAGAGTATTTTATAGTAAGCTTTATGAATTTACTTCAAAGGGCTGATAAAAATCCCTTTATCATTTTAATTTTGTGTCGGGAAAGGGTAATACATTTAGCTAATAAATTTATTTCCAGTGAAATGAATTGGATTAAAGTACTTAATTAATGTGAAATTTGAGTTCCATTAAACCCTCAAATCTCTGGCGATTACAGGGAAGAGATGCTTTTTTAACCTACTTTACAGTTTTATATATTCCATTACAATATTTTTTTTTATATATATGAAATAGAATACTATCCCCATTACTATCATATTAGGAATGTTAGGAGATCCCCGGCAAATAGAATATATATTTTATGTTATTTTTATTTTTAATTTGTATTTTAATTAAAATAATATTTTTTACAAAATTAAACATAGATGTTAAATTTTATAATATGTATACCTTACCTATTTATCTACCTACCTGTTCACTATTTATCTACCTACCTGTTCACATATCTAAGCTTAAATTCTGATTTTGTTTCTTTTTTCATCTAATAAAAACGACTAATTACCTAGATCGTAAAACTATTTCTTAAATTAGATCGTAGAGATTCAGTTTCAAATCTGTGCTAGACTGATTTTAATAAATATCTATTAAAATAAATTTGCAAATACATAAATAGTCATAAATTTTGAAAATAGCATTATTATATCAGTTTTTCGTTAATTTTCGGTCATTAGGGAAATGGAATGCAGACGAATCAATAGAATTATCCTCAGTGGTGCACCATTAGCCGAGTTCCAAGACACCGGCCAGCGCAGCAACTCTAAGTGCATTAGTACAGAGCTAATCACTTCGTGCTGCACAAGTATTTTGTATAACACAATTATTTCACCTGGATGTACCTCTGTGCTATATTTTGATTAAAATTATTGAATATCAATAATTTTAATCTTTCAATCAATAATTTTAATGTTTAAATTGGCTTTTTTTATGTAATATTTATACTTATTTTGCCTTTATTTTGCTTAAGTAATATATTACAGCCACTTTTAACGTTTCATATTTTCTTCCTTTGATTTTATTACCATACTAATTCAATCTAAAACTAGGCACCTTGAACAGATATACCAAAATTTTAATTATATTTTCTTTTAAAAAGTAAGCGTAAAAAGACAAAAGATTTTAGTTTCACACTGCATATAACAGGGTACGCAGATGGAATCTAGAAATAGAATGATCTCCACCTTTCATAGTAAAAAGATTTGGCGTATTAAGTGATGAAACTCAACGCCGCAATTATTTTTTTAAATAAAGCGCACAACAATAAATCATACACTCGACTGGATATCAAACTTACTACCGTCATGTTTATAGCCAGACACTGCGCCTATAAAATGGCTCATTGATTTTTTACTGTCTATTACATGTGACAATAATTTAAATA